>JAADXL010000354.1:0-31274 GCA_023337755.1 Pythium aristosporum
AGTGTTGGAAGGCCTCCGAGCAGCACAAGCACACCAGTGGACACCACTCGACGTGGTTGGAGACAGTCAACTCATCCTGGGGCAACTCAGGAGGTACAAGGCCCCGCGCAACAAGAGGCTCCGCGAGTTTTACGCAGAAGCGAGAAGACTGGGAGATGAGGTCGGCGTGAGGCAGTGGATTCACCACATCCTCTCAATCATGCTATTGTATCGTATGTAAGTACTGTTACGAGCAAGTTGCCCATAATTGGATCCAATAAACTATAATAAGTGATAAAATGTAACCAATGGGGCTATATTAGAGGGAGGGGGCATACCAACAGATTTTACAGTAATATGGAGTGCAACCAATGGGGCATCGTGTCAAATCAACAAGGTGTGGAGATTGCACTGCTTCACGAGTGCGTTGACACCGTGACGCGACAAACTCAAGCGACAGAGTGAGATCAAGCCGACAGCGCGAGCAAGACGGGATCCTGATTAATTCACTTGGGGATACTTTGCGATGTGGATATTAAATTTGTTTTGTATTCAAATGCGAAGCTCTACCGTTATAGAAATCACCTCTGGACACGGCGACTGCAGCGTTTGCCGGTCAGCTTCAGTCAGTCGCCACCGCCGCCACCGCCATCACCACCACCGTCGCCTCTTCCATCACCGCCGTCGCCGACGTACACGCAGCCGCTGCCGCAATCACAGCCGTTAAGTAAAGTCGTCGACGGGCTCGACGTAAACAGCGTTGCCGCTGGGCTCGACGTGGCGGTTTCTGTTCTTATACCATTCGTGGAAGACGAGCACACCCCCGACTAAAACTTGCGTTCCCAAGACGATCCAGACAATGTTGTTTGTCATTGTCGACGCAATCGAGCGAACTGTGGAAATCGTCGGCCAGAACTGGGGAAGTTATTATCTAGGATCTGGTGGTGAGGATGGAGATTGCAGGGGAGACAAATGAATGAGAAGTGGGTTTGCTGAAAGAGAGAGAAGAGACGGAGAGGACTCTGCAATGGGGGGTCGAGGTTTCACAGAGAAGCGCGCTGCCTGCACAGTACTGAAGAGGATACCGATACTCTCGTATACAACAGTCCTTTTTTGCCGCAAGAAAGGTTGAGGATCAGTGTTCCTGGATATATTAGGTTTTGGATTGGATCTGGGAGAGATCTTCCCCAAGCTCTAGAAGCTGGTTTCATCCATCGGCGGAAGATAACTCTGGGTACAGAGTTGGCGCTGTTACAGCATCGGCCTTTGCATTGGACTGGGTGTGTGGGTCAACTTCTTCGTTGAGATGCAAGCGGTGGACAGTGGTGGCTACGAAAACATGGGCGACAGCGGTGGGGACGGAGGTCCGAAGACGACGGATACAGTAATGGAGGTGGCGACGTTGGTACGCAATGGTGTCTCGAAAGCTCGCCTGGTTACCCTGAGCTAAGCGTTCCTATATTTGGATTTTGCAAAACTTGATGGCGCTATTCGCTCAGTGACGAGCCGTGTCCTCTCTCCTCGTCGACATTTCGAGGGAGTGAAGGCTGTGGCGCTTCTCAATGCCTCAGTGTGTGGCCGCGCAGTGCCACAGCACGCGGCGCCTTACTGGACTCGCCGCAAACACCCACACGATCGCTACGAGCGGCGACGCAACGTGCCCTACGATAGGCACCGACAGAAATGCTGCTTTCTGCGAGATCGCAATCGGTTCGATGGCCTCCAATTCGCGTCCGCCGTGGTCGGCTACAAACTGCTCGCAGCACTGCGCAAACGGCTGGTCTCCTCTCAGATGGCTTGCGTGGATAAGCTCAATGACTTGGATGGTTGGACGCTCGTCCACGAAACGCTCGACCGCTCTAAAGTCCATCTGCATGGAAATGTGGTACGTGAATTGCTGCAGACAGGGAAGCCCCGGCAAGCCATGCACGGTAGAGAGTTGATACAGCACACTCGGCCCGTCAAGATCGAGATGCGTGAGGTGCGAGCACACCTCTGCGACGCGCGGTAGCAGAAAATTGGCCGAACTGCACCGCGCTGCGATCCGCCGCAGTGAAGTGCCGACTGTCGCGATCAAGTCGGCAACCGTGGTGCCCCACGGAGGTGCTGCCCTCGCGTTATTGAGTATGAGTGAATTGAAGCGAGGGCAGAGACGTAGCGTCTGGTCTCCACAGCGAAACGAAGCAATCGCCTCGATGGGAACCCACACTGGCCCATCGTCAGATCGAGAGATCTGCACTCTGTCTCCCAGATGCAAATCACTCACTTGATATTCCGCCGTGGCATCGAGCACGATGGTTGGTGAGATAGGTTGAATCGTCGAGCACATGACTGGCGGGGGTTTGATCTTGCACCAGAGATTGGCCACGTCTCCTTCTGACAGTTGCTCCAGAACCATGGCCCCAAGACTGTCACGAAAGGTCCGGAGATCGAGATCCGAGATCACTGTCTCGGACAAGTCGAGCTCGGTAATAGCGTCTGGAGGATTGACTTCTTCATTGGAGGCGGACGACTCGAGACGAAACATGATGCGGGCGAGCCACCACCACGCGTTTTCTGGTCCTCCTCTGTCTCCCGCAGACAGCGACTTGGCGAGCGAGAGCCTAGCCACTGGTCGCGTATTGTCGGTCGCCAACGCATTGGCAATCGTCTTGAGTTGGTCCACCGTGAGCATGTTGTGGCTGAATGACAAGTGAATTGGCCTTTGTTCGGTAGATGGCGACAACGAAGGTGAAGACAATGCACTTGAGACGAGTGCGCCGATTGAAGGCAAGTGGGCGATGCGAGCGAGGGTGTCCTCGTCGAGGCGGAGGTCCCACACGTCGTGGTGGCGCAGCAGCCTCACGAGTTCGTCGACGCTGTTGCGTGACAGATTGAGCCCACTGAGATCCAGCCGCCCCATGTGCTCACTCGCGACCAACATCCGCGTTTCCGATGGCTCGTCTCGATGCTTCGCCCACGCTTGGTCCAGCGTCTCGAGTCCGCCCTGCGTCACTCGGCACCCGGACAGTCGCAGCCCAAGCGTCAGCTTTTGCACGTACGGGGATCGTCTCGTCTGCTGGAAGAGCGATCGCTCCAGCACAGAAGTGATATCAGAGACCGTCATGCCCATGTGCGACCAGTCGAGGAGAAGGCACACGGGGGTCTCTGCGAGCAGTCGCGTGTATCGGGGAATAGTGCGATTACTCGCCCACTTGCGATCGCGCATCATCGGAGACGTCACGACGCGCGTCCAGAATGCCACCTTGGACTTGGACAACACCGCTCTCTCATAGAGCAGCGCCACGCTCTCGAGCACCTCGCCAAGGAGACGCGCGCGGGCTTCATTCCTCGTCTTGCGGATGCCGCCGATCGTGTCGATCCGCAGCACGAGCCACGTCGCCACAGGCGCATCAGTGGACGTCTCGTGGAACACTCTTTCCTCAACAGTGAGCAGGCGCCACAGCCGCGTGCCCAGACGCTCCCACTCGGCTTCATCCATCAGAAGAGTCGATCCGTTGTGGTCGTCCGTGCTTTTATGAGAGTGAGTGATGATGATGATAAGCTCGATTTTCTTTCTTTGGGTTTGGGGATTTTTTGAACCCAAGCCCAGTTCTGTTAGGAACAACTCGTAACAGAATGTTTGAGAAGTCATGAACTTCAATGAACCAAAACTTGCCGTTGTGTGATCTCGTCCAGCTTCCTTCCTGCGTCTCTCTAAACATGGAAATGATCAATGCGGAGTCCCGTCGAACGCCTCTTCTGGACACCATTGCAGCGCTTGGAATAGACTGGTCTTCCATTTTCGTTGGCTAAACGCACAAGAAGCCGCATGGAGACATCGTCGTTTGGAGGCACGAAGCCACAACGCGATGCTTCTGACGCTAAAGAGGCCGACGTGATGGATGATCTGGAAAGCTGCTCTGCACACCTGCGCGCGCTCTGTGGTGCTTTCCAAGCGGATCACTGGAGCGAATCAGACGTTGAAGATAACGAAAGCGAGGGAGGCAGTCACTCAGCCGCTGAGATCGCGGGCGAATGCCTCACGCTGCTCGAGAGCCTGAGCGTCACGACCGGTGACGACGATGATGACCACGATGTCGACGAAATCGACATGACCGACCATTTTCTGATTCCCTCACCACCCTCTTCCGAGACGGCGCTGCTACGAGAGATCAATGATCTTGGCAGTGAACTGCAAGCGTTGATGGCGGCGCTGTCCGAGGACGTCTCTCAAGAAGAAGAGACGCCAGTCGTAGAGAAACCAGTTAGCGACATAGAGACGCCGAAATCAATTTGCATGAGCCCCAAGATGGTGGCGCTCACCAAGTGGCTCGAGCGTCGTCCCTCGACACAGAGAATACTTGTCCATACCGCTCTCCGCCGCCATCGGCCCTTCCCGCTTGAACTCCAATTGTCGTCTCCTGCGCTGGCAAAGAAGAACAAAGAGAGAGAATCCGCGACACGCGTTGCACCGAGTGACGCAGCGTTCTGGCGGCATTACCAAAGCAAGACCCTGCAGCGACACCTCTCGCGCCAGTCGCAGGCTCGAATGAACCAACAACGAGCGAACGAGAAACAGGCCAAGGCCGTGCAGTACCGATACCGACGCGTAGCCAAGCCGTGCTACCCACTTGCAAAGCAGCCCAGACCCCTCGACGTGGTGGTGAAAAGCAATCACTTGGACACCGTTCAGAATCCTGGAGTATCTTCAAAACCGAAGAAATCGTACCGGTATGCCGAACGATCCACAAGCGGCAATCATCATGCAAAAGACACGGAGGAAAGAGACGGCTTACTGTGTGGCGTCTACCTCCACGGCAAACGGCGTTCGCACGGGATGCTGTACGTCACGTGCACGTCCATGGAGCAGCTCAAGTTGCAACTCGCGAAGAAATATTCGCTTGAGGTGCCAGTCGTGAATGTCTACCGCGAGCAAGTTGCGAGCGACTCGAACGGCAATCGACAACGAAAGTACCTCCATCGAGTCACGCGATTCGATGAGCTCCATGACGGCGATTTGCTATGTGCGACAACTAGCGGATACGACGACATGGCCATTCTGTGTGCGTGGATGAAACAACGTCAGGAGAAAATCCACCACATCAAGTATCCCCCAAATTCACCGGGTGCACCAGTCAATAAGGCGGATTCACTACCGATGAAGAATAGTACGCCTCGTGAAGCGATCACATACAAGAGACCACCACAGGCACCACCTGTCAAACTGTGGGACGAAAATGGTCGCGTTGTTAGTATTTGCAAGCGACTTCCGCTCGCCGAGTGAGCGGGGAAAACAACGATCAACTTCTCTACACACTCTGGATACCCTTGCGCTCCTTTTCATCGTCGTCGTCATGCTCCTTGGTTTCGTCATCGAGCGAACCCGGAAAAGGACTATCCAGATCCACATCGGACGGCGACGAACTGTGGATCGCCGTCGACGATGGCGTGAACTCGAACGTGCTCTCACCCGTGGTCTCGTCCTTGGACACGGGGACCTTCCCCTTGAGATACATGTAATCATTGTATGCCTGAACACGCAGCAACGTCAGCCTCACACAAACGCTTCCACAATGACAAGCCACGTACGTTGCGGTATTTTCGATGGATGATCAGGATACCGACCAGGAGCAGCAAGATCACGAATGCGACGACCGAGATCGCGGCGTAGGCCGTGTACAAAGCCTGTGTATCGAGCACAACGTCCGAGCACGTCGTCACGGGGACCGATGCGGGTTGCATGCCACCATAACACGGCAACTTGCGCGTATACGAGATCGACTGCGTGCCTGCCGAACATGTCGTCTTGGCTTCATCAAAGTAAGATGCTTGACACATCGGACACGCGTACGCCGTGCGCCACTCCATGTCGAGTTTGCAGCCATCATTGTCGAGCTTCATTTTGGTCGGACGATCCGGAGTGCCTGAATTGACGGGAAACGGGTGAGCGAGAGCGGGTCTATGAACTATCAAATACTGGGGTAACGTACCAGCCTTCAAGTCGCAGATGAACCGGAGCGTCGTGGAGACCGTACGGCCTTTCTTGCACGATGAACCCCCTGTGTAGGTGACCGTCAATCCCGATCCGTTTGTCGCGGGATCGAGTGCTAGCACGTTGCCACCACTCATCACCCTCCATTGCTGTATACATAAACCGGCAATAATTAAGAGCGCGTATCGTTTCTTGGACATTGGTTCAGTCACGTACCGGTGGCACCGAGCACTGGACCTCACCGTAGCGTCCAGTCATTTGCTTAAACTCGCCGCCAGCATCTTTCTGGTTCTTCAGGGTGAACAACAAGACGAACGGATGGTCAGCATCCGTATCCACCCGTGCCTCGGTCACTTGGCCCTTGATCTCTTGTTTCCACTTGCTACTCAACGGGCGAAAGAGACCGCTTATCACAGTCGTGAGTGGATCAACTTGAAAGGCTCGAGCGGGCGAGACTGGTGTCGTTTCGACCAGACCCGACCGAGCATCCATCTCGACAAAGGGATCGTCCATGTCGTCGTCAAACGCATCGTCCCAGCCAAACATGGACAAGTTGCCCCACACAAGCGACTGGATCAACTCAATATTGTAGGTGAGTAGCTGGCCGGGTAACGAGGTATTTGTCGACGAGGCGTTGACCGTGAGCACGGTCGGCGGAGTGCACGTCTTGTCACCTTCGTTGCTGAACGTGTTGGCGCCACACGGCTCGCACTTGGTCGCACCATCGCGGGACCACGTATTAGATGCACACTTTTGGCACACTGTGAGCCCCTCCGCAGCCGCCGCAGCAAACGTTCCTGCGGGGCAGATCTTGCATCCAGAAAACTCATTCGAGTGAATCGCCTGAAAGCCTGGTGCGCACGAAACGCACGAGACTCCGGCACCTTCCTGAGTGCCTTCAAACCGCAAAAACAAGAGCTTGGCCTGGACAACGTGTGCCGCCTGAACGTTGGTCGTGCGCAACACCAAGCGAAACTGCTTCGGTACAGGCGTCGTGATCGTGAACTGGAACGCTTCCGTAGCAGTTCCATTCGCTCCGCCCTTGGCAAGATGCAGTACTTGTTCGCTCACGCCATCGCCGTCGACGTCCACTCGCTCGTCGTCGTCATCGTCGTCGCCCTCCGACTTGTTGCTGCCCTTACTGGAAGCAATATCTTGACTCTTGTCCTTGGCGACCGCGTCAGCATCTTCGACTTCGATTTCGAGCCACGCACGTGCACCATCCTTTTCAAATGTCGGCACATTTTCGAGCGAGTACATGATCTCCATCTTGCCGCTGTGAATGTACGTGACGTTGAATGGCAGAGGGAATCGCGTTCCGTCGCCACGGTGGGGGGTATCGGGTGAAAATACGATACCGTCACGTGTGAGCCTCCACCCTGCCCGCTTGGCTGCATCGACATCCACGATCGACGGCCACTTGCTCCAACCCGTCGTCGAGCCACGACCAAAGTGCAAGTCGTTGATCACCACCTTGCCCGCTGGGCACTTCTCGCACGTGTCGGTACCGGCCGCCAGTCGCTGCCCCATTGGACACTTTTCACACTCGTCGTCGTCGTTTAAAATGTATCCTTTCTCACACGCGTCGCAGCCAACGTTGAGCTTGTGCTTGGGGAGTGCACTCGCACCTGGGAGGTCCACTTCACACGTGCGTGGCTCGCTCCAGGCAAACGTAATATTGCGTTTGCCATCGATACACTTGGTAAACTTCTCAATGACGTCGTCATTCGTGCAGGGCCGACGGCTCACGCAGGCGTCCAGACCAATCGATCCCTTGGGGGAGAATGTGTTCTTCGGACAGTCGTAACACGCAAAGTCCAACTCACTATCGGACCGTGGCGCCGCGTACTCGTTTGCATTGCAAAACGCGCACAACGAACCGCCAGTCATGGTCGTGTCGCCGCCACATGCGTGGCAGTACGTATCCGAGAACGCCGTGCCCACGAGCTCAATGACCTTGATGAACGCCTTGTCATCACCTTCGTCGCCACTGAAATCCTTGGTGTAGTCCCACACAAACGTGTGGGCCCCTGGCGGGACGTCGTACACGGCCTCCTCCCAGCCTTCGCTACGAGAGACAATTTCCATCTTGGTCTGGTCGTCAATGCCAAACACGAGTCCATCGTACGGCGGCTCGGCGCTGACGCGGTACTTAAACGTGATCGTGCCGTTCCGCACGAACGTTGCGCTGATCCGAAGCGACGAGAAGAGTCGGCCGGCTTCAAACCTCTCGAGAATCTTGCTGTTGTCACCCGACTCGACCATCGTGCCGTCGGCCGTGGCCTTCCACGGGTTGCAATTCGTCTGCCAGGCGTTCGTAAAGAGGTTCCGCGTGATACACTCGGCACGGATCTACCGCGTAATACACCATAAGCACCATTAGAACAACGTCCTCAGCCTTCGCATGCAAATTCGACGGTACGATCCACGCACATCGATGGGCAGCGGTGTGGACCAGGCCTTGGTCTGCTTGGAGAAGAGCTTGCCGCCACCCAGCGAGTACCTGCCGCGTGGACACTTTTCGCAGCCCGACACGGGTGTTGGCCCCGTAAAGCTACACACATACTTTCGATTAGACATGCGCCCCCGATCCCACTCTCCATCGGCAATCACGACTTACTTGGCGCCGAGGAAATACCCTTTGTCGCACACGACATCGCACCGCAGCCCATGCACAGGCGCTTCAAACACACACCAGTAGCACAACACACCCACGTAAGCGCCCGAATCGATTGCATGCCTGCAAAGAGACTATAGTATAAACGTACGCTTGGAGAGGACCGTGCCGTTGGCGACGGAGCTCGAGCACGTGCGCTCGTCTTCCGTGAAGTAATAGAGCGTCCGCGTGTTGTCCACGCACTCGGAAAAGCCGTAGTAAAAGCCGCTGCCGGCCAGCGGCGCGGCGCTCTTGGCGTCCCCTCCACGGGCCCCTAGCGTCGCCAGCAGCGTCGCCGCCGCGGCCACGAGCCGCCACGTGTTCCGCATATTCACAGGATTTCTTTCCCTTTCCGCCACTGGGAAGAGAAATGGTGATCGAATGGCACTATCGTCCGAGGCAAATACCTCCTTTTTACGAACCAACTGCCACTATTCCCAGGGTAAAAAATGGACTGAAAGCTTGCGATTATCCGGCTTCCTGGTCGGTTGCGGAGTTTTCTATGGGAAAAACCGGGGCCGGCGAGGATGTGGTATCCGGATGATCCGCGCCCGTTTTCTACGTCGTATGCGGAAATGCAGGAGTAGAGGTACCACGGTACGTCATACTGGATATGGCTACACTTGGCCATGGATCGATTTGGCAATCGTGAGCACGTCTCTCAGGACTCCAGTCGCGCTTGCGGTAGCGCCCGTGCCCGAGCCCTTGAGCACGAGCGGTCGTGGCTGGTACTCGTTGGTGTGGAAGCCAAACGCGATCTCATCGTGGGTCGCAAAGTACGCGGCGTGTTCTTCGTCCACGAGCTGCGGCGCGATCCGCGCGGCGATTTGCGGGAACGCCGTGAGATCGATCGTCGCGACAAAGCGCAGGCGCGTGTGGGTTGCCACGGCCTTGGCATAAAATTGCTGGTGAAACGTCTCGTCGTAAGCTTGGATGCTCTCGACGATGTCGTCGATGGACATGTCACGGGACCACGCGATCGCGTCCAGCACTGGAGCGGGGACGAGCGGCTCAATTTGGATCTCGCTGAGGGAGAGCTTTGCGCCAAGTGCGCGAGCGAGCACAATGATCTTGGCGGCCATGTCAAGGCCAGAGAGGTCCTCGCGTGGGTCGCGCTCGCAGAATCCATGTTGCAATGCACCACGTACAGCCTCGGAAAGTGGCTTGCCCTGCATGATCTCGTTGGTGACAAAGCCCATGGACCCGCTGAGCGACGTGTGGATGCGCTGCACGCGGTCGCCCGTCTTCAAAATGTTACCCAGCGTGTCGACCACGGGAACGGACGCGCCGATTGTGGATGTGTAGAGCAGAAACGTACGGCCGCTCTTGCGGGCGCCGGCCACGACACTCTCGCGCGACTGCGTCGGTGGCAACGAGCTCACGGAGCGGGCGTTAGATATGACCACGTGGATGCCGCGCTCGATGCAACGCGAATACAGTTCTTGGGTCGCGACTTGACCCGAGCAGTCGATGAGGATCGGAATTGGTAGTTCCTGGATCGCGTCGAGCTGCTCGTTCGTCGGCGCGCCGCCGTAGGGGCCACTAGCAGACGGCAGCTCAGAGAAGACTCTCGTAGGGCTAATCCCACTGGCAATCCTCTGCGTGAGCTCGTCCCAGGAGAACCCGTCGCGCTTGAAGAGGAACCCGCAGCTTCGCGAGCCAAAACCGACGACGCGCACGACGACCTTGTGGTGGCGCCGGTAGAGCTCGGCTTGCTTCTGCAATTGCTGCAGCACTTCAAGTGTGATCTATAGGACAGCAATCGGTGAGAGACGCAGTCCACAAATAACATAGAGCAACCAAATTGCACACTACGTACGCGGTTACAGCCGAGGAGAATGACGTTGCTCACGAGAAAATCGACGTTGAACGCGTCATGGACGCGACGCACGGCGATCTTGGTGTCGCGCCCGTGAATCACACAGCTGAGCGACCGCGAACTCGTGCCTTGCCCCACAGCCAAGACCTCGATGTTCGAGTCGGCGAGCGCCGCAAAGAACTTGGCCTGATTGAACGGGATCTTGGAAAAGTCTTCGGCGACAATCGAGAGCATGGTCACGGGCGACTGAGCGTTCACGGGGTCCACCTCGTCATTCTCCAGCTCCGTTTGTAGCTCCTCGTGGATCGCCGCCGAGGCAGCAGACAGCATCGCCACGGGAATGACCACACTGATGGCCTGGCCGTGGGCGCCGCGGATCGACAGCCACACGGGGATCTTCTGGGTCTCGAGCACCTTGGTGATGCGTGCTCCGATATTCTCTTGGGCGTTTTGGCTTGCATCCTGGAGAATGCGAGTACGCACTTCGAGGATAGCCAGGTTCTCCAACGACGTCGTGCAGGTCTCGGGCTTGCCTGTGTTGTCGGCGCTGCTAATGTACGTGCCGTGGCCGTTCGGGTCCATAGTGTTGCGGATGAGCATAGTCACGCCGCCGTGGATCAGCGGCACCATCGTGCGCGCGTGGAACATGCGTGTGCCGTACACGGCCAGCTCCAGTGCCTCGTGATGGTTGAGGTGAGATAACGCCACGGCGCGCTCGACGATACGTGGGTCTGCAGTCATGACGCCCGAGATATCCGTGTTGATGACGACGTAGTCGGCCTGCAACGCGGCGCCCACCAGCGTCGCCGTGTAGTCCGAGCCGTTGCGGCCCAGTGTGGTCGTGCGACCGTTGCGTGCCTTGCCGATGAACCCTGTGATCACGGGCAAACGGTTCCCCCACTGCGTGGCGAGTTGCTGCAGCTTGAGCTTGGACTCGTCAAAGTGCACTTTGGCCGAGCCAAACGAGTCGTCCGTAGTGACCCAGTCACGCGCATCCACGTAGACGGCGTCGACTCCAGCATTCGTCAAGAGCCGCTACAGCATCAACCAGAACATGTGAGAACCAGGGGGTTGGGAAATACCAATAGAGAACAGCACGCACCGCGACAATCTGTGCGCTCATGCGTTCGCCGAACGACAGCACCGTGTCGAGCGCCGCGAGCGTCTTCTCCTGCAGCAGGCAAATACCAAACAGCAGCTCGCGCAGCGGCTTGAAGAAGTCCACAATGAGGCTGGTCATGTCTTCCACCTCGCCAGTCGCACCAGTCTCTTGCTGCACCAGTCGTTGCGTCTCATGCGCATTCTCGATCGAGAGCGCGACGAGACCGTCAACGACTTTCAGCGCGGCCTGGTCGTCGCCACGCGCGGCGGCGTCGACCGCGTCCAGCAGGTAGTCGGTTGTGTCGCCCATCGCCGACACTACGACGGCGTGGACGCGATCGCGCTCTTCGCGGATAATCCGCACGAGCCCGCACAGACGCGGTGGACTGCCCACAGACGTGCCGCCAAACTTGTAGATGTTGCGCTTCCCCGTGCGGTGGTCGAGGTCTGTCGAGGCGACGCCATCGAGCGACAGCGACGGGATCGACGGGACGCCCCAGGCCGAGCCGATGAGCGTCGAGGGCGACGTGCAGTCCATTTGCTAGCCAGCAACTCGGAGTGTGTGGCGAGCGAGCGCCCGATGGAGATCATGGCGCAATCGTCTTGGTGGACTTTCCACGGTTTCATTGGTCGAAACTAAGGAAGGGATTCTGATTGGATGTATACTCAATTTGAGAGGATGTGATTGGCTATTACTCTGGTTGGTAGTGTGCGACGTGTGACGCGAGATGATCTCGTCAGACACAAGATTTCGCTTCTCTCTCGAACCATGCGCGGATCAGGACCGCCACCCCGCACACGCCAGTGGTACCTGCATATCTTGATCGTCATCGCTGTCGAGTTCTCGGCTGAATCTGCTCGTGGGCTCGTGCTGCCGACTCTGTTCTCGTATGCAGAACACCTGAACGGAGACCTCGCGTTTGTCGGGCTCCTCACAGCGCTGTTCAGCGCCGGTCGCTTTCTCTCGTCGCTGCTCTTTGGATGGCTCTGTGATCACCTTCCATTCAAGACTTTGTACTGCATCAGCGCATCGATTGCGATTGTTGGAAACGCCCTCTACGTGCTGCCGTACTCGTCTCGCATCCACAGTAAGCCCCTGCTGGGTGTGAGCCGTTTCCTCGTCGGCTTTGGCGCGGGCAACCGCAGCGTGTGCCGCGCTAATGTGGCCGCACTAACTCGGATAGACCAGCGGGTCTCGTACTTCACCATGCTCGCGACTGTTGTCTTCCTTGCCTACGCACTGACGCCAGGCCTCGGTGGCGTCTTCGGCGACATCGACGTGGCGGTCGCCGGTTTCGAGTATATCCGCTTCAATCGCTTCACTGCGCCGGGGTTCATCTTGGTGGGTTTGAATCTTGCGACCATCTTCATCATTCACGCCGTGTATGACGGTTCGGTGACAAGGGCCGACGCACCAGAGCCAAGGACGAAGCTCTCGATATCTAGTACCGGTCCCGAGAAACTCGAGCGAGGACCAAAGCATCCTGGACAGTCCAATCTGCCTGGAGTCTTTGTCTTTGTCTTCCTCAATGTCGTCGCGCGGGGCATGCTGTCGATTTTCGAGACCATCAACGTACCGCTCTATCTCAAGACACTTGGTGAGACCCATTGGCACGCAGCAATGGTGTTTGAACCACTGCTTACTCCATCGATCGTTGCCAGTAGACCTCGGCCAACTCTGTCCACTGGATCTTCGGATGTCGTTGCGAAGGCCTCGCAGTTCTACTTGATGATCGGACTTCTCGGGCTGCTCTCGTATGGCGCTGTCCATTTGTGTGGTGGCTACGAGCATCGCGTTGCCGATAGGAGCTTCTTGCTTTTTGGCTTCACCATGCTTCTTTTTGGCAACGGCCTTCTCGCACTGCTATGTAGGCTCTTTGCGACCAGCTTCCCAGCCAAGATGGAGCTGCTCGTGGTCGCCGAGATCTTCGTGTGGAGTATTGGGTTCCCCATCTTGTCGGCTGTGATCGTGCCCGCGTTCTCCAAGCTTCTCGGCTCGCGGCCACAGGGTTTTCTCATGGGATTATTCGGCGCATCGGCATCAATCGCGCGCATGACGATGCCTCTGCTGCCAAGCCTTCTGCCATCGTGGGAGTCACTGTTCTACCTGAATATCGGCTTTTGTGTATGCTCCATCGTCGCGCTGGTCGTGCCTCTCCGTTCGCAAATGTCGGTGGAGAATCTAGCCGAGCCTGAAAGTGAGGACTAGTCTATCATGAGGATCCTAGGCAAATGATCGAGAAAGACTCGCTGACTCGATTAGGGGAAGTATCAAGGTATTCACGGCACCCATGGGCAGGTCTCCTATTTATTCTCTCGCAAACAACGCAACAACCACGACTGTCTGCAATGACAAGCACCCGAATGGAGCTGCGCATCGCGCCCCTCGTGGGGCGAGAGTACGCGACACCTGGCAAGAACAGCACGAATCCGTTCCTCGACTTATTGGAGAATGACCTTGACCCTCAGTCGCCCCCGTTTGCCTTCCATGCCTCCTTCCGTGGGTGCTGCTACAACCCACTCACCAGGATCTTGCTGGTCTGTGACCCACTGGCGTGCTGTGTACGCACATTTGACGTCGAGATTCGGAGCGACACAGAGCTGCGTTTGCTTCCGCGCGGCTCAATCGGCGAGCGCGGCCATGGTGCCGGGAAATTCCAGTGCCCAGTCGCGGTCGACGTCAACTCGCGTGGAGAGATCGCAGTCGCCGACTGCAAGCTGAACCGCATTGCGTTCTTCACTGGCAGTGGGAACGCGCTCCACTACTTCGGCAAGTCTGGAACAAACCGCGGTGAATTCCGCGGTGTGGTGGACCTGACCACGACCGGTGGGCTCGTGCTAGTCATTGGTCGCCAGGGTGGAAAGTGTGGCGAACTGTCGTTCCCGTGTGCCGTGGACATAGCCCGCAACGGAGACTTGTTCATCTGCGACGGCGGCAACAAACGCATCCAGCGGTTCAGTGCCAAGGGCAAGTGGCTGGCGCTCTGGGGCAGCAGAAAAGACCGAACCCACGGAGGAGCACAGCTTGCCACACCACAGTATGACGGGAATGGCATCCCCATCTCGCCGTCTCTGCTTCGATCCGTGTTTGATATGCCGTGCGATGTGCTGGTTGGTGGTGCGGACGGTGGCGAGGTGTTTGTCTGTGACTCAGCTCGGCAAGAGATCTTGGTGTTTGACAACACCGGAGCCTGTCTCCATGTTATCGCCACCCCCGAGAAACCAAGATGGAGTCCCATCGCGATCTGTGCTGTACGTAACTCGCTGCTGATCGCAGTCCGTGAAGCGCATTCGTTTCCGCCGTGCACGGTCGTTGGCGCCCCGCAGCACGAACATGTCGCCGACCACAAGTTCATGGTGGCGCCTCCGGTCGAGAAGGTCCCGACGGGCAAACTCGCGCTGTGGCCGTGGACGACACTGCTCCAAACATTTTCGTACTTGACCTACGCTGACGCTATCCGCATCCGTCTAGTGAACCACGTGTGCCACCGTGCCTGTCGCGTGCTACGCAACGAATGGCGGCTCTTCCCACTTGCACCGGGCCGCGCAAGCGTCGTCCAGTACAATAGAGTACAACACAAGGCCACAGGTCGTGTAGAAGCCGTCGAGACGTTCAATAAGTGGGGGTTACGTATCTTCAAGCCGGCGAACCGTATCCGCAAGCATGTGATGGACTTTGAGGCGGGTTTCCGCCACGCGCTGAGTTCGCTCTTTGGTCCGCTGTTCTTTTACCAGCACGAAGAAGTGCTTCGTGAAGTGTTTCGGTTCTACTCGAACTGTGCCGATAAAATGGAGATTGACGAAGCCGCGTTTGTGGAGATTGTGACCCAGATCAACGAGGTCCATGCAGGCTTCTTGCAGTGGCCGCAGTGTCCTTCTCTCTGCCAACTGCAACAGATACCACCAATTCGCTCGGCCGACGATCTGGCATTAGCTTCCGAGAGCCAGCAGCGCACATTGCCGCGATCGTCGATAGCCCCGCAGCTCACGCTCGTTGAAAACGCCCAGCAGCACCAACTCAATCGCCTTCTCTCGAGGCTCCAGCAACTGTGACAGACACAATGTAGCCATGTCCTCCACCTTCGTGTTGAAGTGGCGGGTAGACCAGTGACAAAACTGAAGGACTTCGCAGCAGAAGTGCGTGGAAATGCTCTCGCAATTCACGGTCTCTTTCTCTGCGTCGTCCTCGGACTTTTCTTTTCTTTCCTGCACTGTGCGAGGATGGAGCTTACGCTCATTCGTGCTTTTGCACTGTAGCAGCTAAGTACTTGTTCCTCCGGTACCATGAAGAGTATTGCGACGCCATTCGTCATTGCCGCTCTCATGGCGATGCACGCGTACGGTCCGTACTCGCCGGCTGCACCATGCTCTCTTCCACGATCACCAACTGACACCGTTCCTTCTATAATATCTAGCGGCGGAGAGTGGTGAGCATGCGGCGGCACCAATGCCGCTCGGGGGCAAGCGACAGCTTCGCAGCACGCTCGACACGCTAGATTCGATCGTCCCGGATGCCATGGTGCTGGGCTCTGTGCGCTCGAAGAACCGCCTGGTCGCTGCGTCGACGGCCGATGACGACACTGCCGTCATGACGACGAGCGCCAAGACGACCTCTCTCGCGCGCGACCAAGACAAGGAGTCGCTCTTGGGCGGTGCGCCGCCCACGCAGGGCTCGTCGGCCGTGCTCACGAAGAACACGATGGTCGCACGCTCCGATGCCGCGACTGATAGTGCGACCATGACCAAGGCGAGCGGCACGCTAGTGCGCGCCGAGGACCCGAACGCCGGTGACCAAAAGGAGGCGACCGCGGACAAGGCGCATCTTCCCGCGCGTGCGTAGAAAGTAGCTGAGACGGGGGCTCTCTTGAAGAAAGGTCTGCAGAGGCTTGAGACTCACACGGAGGAAGAGAATACAAGCCAATTTAGTGCATCATTATGTAGTCGATATGGAATTGCCGTTGAGCTTCTGAAGGCTCCATCCAGTCTCTGGGAAACGTCGCTATCCGATCCTTCGCGGAAGGTCCCATGTTGGGGCCGCCCATGTTGCGCCTCCCCAACTTCACTGTCACTATGAGTCCCTCGTTATAGTGACTGCTGACACGTCGTGCTTGACTTCGTAATCAGCCAATCCGCTTCAAGCCTTGAATTGGCTCTCCCCTTCCCCTCGAATAAACAAGCCCAAGCCGCTGTTTCTCTGTTATGTCCCAAATACCCAACACCCCACTCTAATTTGTTTGCTGCGAACCTCTCATTACATAAACCATAACCACCGTCTGCATCTGACCAACAAAGTTGTAATTCCCACTGGCGTACCCAATGTTGGAGTCCTTGGTCCCGTGAAGTTCACCTACCTTTGCGCATCCTGTGGACCGGCGAGTCGCCCGGCCGCCACAGGCAGGGAAACCGCGGAAGAAGAAGACGGCGAGAAGCGCCTCCCCCCTCCATCGCTCTCCCCCCGCCATCGCCATCATGTCGCTCTTTGCCGCCATGGCCGACGAGAACAGCGTCTGGTCCAAAGGAAGCTCGCTCTTCAACATCTCGAGCCCGCTCAACGACCTCCTGGACACGGACAGCTTCACGCTCGAGCAAGTGCTCGAGGAAGACGAGCTCATCCAGGAAGTCAAGACGCGCAACACCAAGCTGCTCGAATTGTAAGGCGTATGCTTGCTCTCCCATTGTTCTCCATTGTTCCCTAGGTGCAGGTGGGACTGACTGGTGAAATTTGGGTGCTCTCAGCCTTTCGCAGGAGGACGTCGTGCTCAAGCTCGTCGAGTATGCCGTGTCCACGCCTCCAGCGGATGCCAGCGAGGTGCGCGCGCTTAAGTACCCGTACATGGCGTGCGAAGTGGTCAGCTGCGACATTACCAGTATTACCGAGACGCTCGCGTGCGCGCGCGACGGCAAGTTGGTCGAGTCGCTCTTTGAGTTTCTCAATGGACCGTCGCCGCTGGACCCGCGACTCGCGGGCTACTTTGAGAAAATCATGTCGATGCTCATGGTGCGCAAGCCAAACGAGATGACGACGCTCATGAACAAGCACTCGGAGACGCTGCTCAAGGGGTTTATCACCCATGCGCAGTCGTTTTCCATCGCCGAGCTCCTCAAGCGCTTGCTGCAGCCGTACCACAATGGTGAGTTTTGTGTCCCATGCTGGTGCAACGGAGACACGGGTCTGATCTGATTGGGTTTTTAGATTACATGGACGATATGATGGACTTTCCGGGTCTCTCGGCCGGTTTCCCGCCGTCCAACTCGTGGTACGGCGGCCATGATGACGACGATGCGTCCGTGGGTACACCCACGTCGACCACGCACAACGTACTCTCTTGGCAGCAAGACACGGTCGTCGTTGACTTGTTGCTCGGCAACTTGGCGCCAAAGAACGCCCAGGGCGGCGCTGTCGACAGCGACGTCCACAAGCACTCGGCTGATGTTCTTGTCGATATTATCCACTGCGGCACGCGCGCGCAGCAGAGCGATCCGTCGTCGCCCACGTCTGTGAGCTCGCCGACGTCGTTTGCGCTGCTCGACTATTTGGAGACGAAGGACGTCATTGAGAAGATCCTCGACCTGGCCGTGCCGCCAGTGGGCGCGGCGTTTGTCGCGTCGTCAATGACGTCGGCGCTGTCGGTGCTCTGCGCTTTGCTTTCTCGCCACACGAACGCACGGTATTCGTCGTCGGACGATTTGCCGCCAACGGTCGCGTGTACGCTCGCACGCGTGCCGCAGATTTGTGCGACGCTGCGCGCCGACGACCACGATGCCGGCGTGATCCGCAACCAGCGATTCCAGGAAGTGCCGCGACTCGGCTTGCGTCGTCTGAAGCTTGTCGGTCTTGTCGTGCTGCTCATGCAGACCAAGTACAACTCGGTTGATGCCGCGCTCTTGGCAGAAGGGGCCGTGGATATCTGCTTGGATCTCTTTTTCAAGTTCGAGTCGGTCAACATGCTCCACGCTGACGTCGAGAGCATGGTTGTCGGTGTACTTGAGAGCGGCGGTCCGGATCTGCTGACGGCGCTCATCAAGAACGCACGGCTGCTGGACCGTATCGTCGAGGCCCACGAGAAGAATGAAGAAGCGATGAAGCAACAACCGCGCGGCTTTTCGTTGGGGTTTGTGGGTCATTTGCACCGGATTTGCAACATGATCATCTCCCTCACGGACGACGTCAAGGGCGAGGCTGGCAGCGAAGCGCGTCAGTCGCTGAACGACATGACTCACGCCGATGCCGTGATCGAAATGTTTGAAGAGAACAAGAACATGTGGAAAAAGTGGGAAGAGCTCGCGGCCAGTGTACTCACGCCCATGTACGAACGCGAACGCATGCCACTCGGTGGCTCGATGGCATCGAAGTTTGGCGACGACTATTCGATGGGCGATTTTGGCGACAAGCAGGCACTGCTCAACGAAAAGTTTGCCGAGATGCTGGGGTCGTCAGCGTTTGATCCGCCGAGCCAACACGGCTTTGACACGGACTTTGACATCAAGGGTGGCCACGACTTGCCCGAGATTATGCACGACAGCAGCAGCAGTAGCGACGAAGAAGACGGCGGCTCTGCGGGCGACGATGGTTTCGATTTCAAAGTCAAAAAATCCTCGAGCAAGAAGTCATCAGGCACGTCTGGCGGTGGCTGGGCAAACTTTGATTCCGGTGATAGCTGGGCAAACTTCGAGAACGCTGCGAATTCGTTTGCGACATCGTTTGACAATGACGTGCCGTTTACGCCGTTTGACGACGCGCCCGACTCGCCGCTCGCTGTGATGGAGTTTATCAACGACGACAGCACGCCGTTCAATGCCTCGGAACTCGACGATGAACCCGAGACAACAGCCACAGAAACGCCAGCGCCGGCAAAGGAAGGAGATGCAGCTGCTACCCCCGCGGCGGCTGCGGCCACAGAGACACCTCCTGTGGTAGTGGCTCCGGTGGCGGCGCCGGGAGAGGCGCCCGCCGCCGCGAAGTAATAGCACTTGTAGTAGAACTGCCTTGAACGAATGCGATCGCCTCCTCCAGCTCTCGCGTACGTGATGTGTGTGGACAAGACTCTCTCCCTCTGCTGCTGTCGGCCTCCCACACCCTCGCCGTCTTCCTTTTGGTAGATGTTACGGATGCGCAGCGGGAGCTACAGGCCAAATAGCATAGGACCCCCCGGCTCGGAAGCGATCGCCTTTTGTTTCTTCTCAAAAAACAATATTCATTTATCTAACCTTGGCGGTCTTGTCACCTCGCTCATCGTCAGTGGCGACGACGACCGCGAGATCGCGATCTCGACCAGCGCGTGTTGCGTGCGTACCGGTCACTGCTACGACTTCGCCTACGACTGCGACTGCGACTGGGACTTCGGCTTTGGCTTCGGCTTCGGTATCGTCGACGCCCTCGACTGTGGCTGCGACTGCGCCGATCGTAACGCCGGCCTCGCGACCTGCTCCGGCTCGAGCTACCCGATCGATGGCGACTCCGAGACGAGCGATCGCGTTCCCTGGAATCATTGCGTCCACGTTGTTCTTGTGGAGCTAACGAGGCATCATTGATTACGCTCGGCTGGGTATCGGACGACTGTGCGATATGAGGTGATGATGATGGAGCTTGGAGTCCCACCGGCACAGTACCATCTCCATCGGTGCTTTTCATTCGGGACTCGAGTTGACCCACATGAGGAGGAAGGGGAGCGGCCTGGGCGAAAGCTGGAGGCGGAGTAGGCGGACGAAATGCTGGGGGAGAGATCAATCCGAGCGGAGGAGGCGGAGGAGCTTGCACTGGAACTGGTGGAGGCCGAGGTGGCTGCATCATTGGTCCATGCGGTGGAGCTGGCGTGTGTGAAGCTTGGGCAAACCCCGTTTGGAATGGGGGTGGACAAGAACTCGCAGTCGCAGAAGACGCCTTGACAAACGCCATACGGATGCCACCACTAGAGCCGCCGACATCTGCCGCAAATCCCAGGCCTTTCCGTCTCTCAGCCTTGGTTGTCTTCTGGCTCTCGTTCCATCGCTTCATCTCAAGTACGTCACCTTCATCGTCACCATCCAAAGCACGATCTTTGCCATGAAGCGTGAGATGGCTGGATCCGCCATCCGACGGGGAGGCACTGGCAGAAAAGCCCCCTCCATTCGCCGGAGCACCGCGACGAAACCGTGGATCTCTCTTCGCGAGTGCAAGCAGATCCGCAGCGACCGCCTGCCCCGATACATCCATGTTGTACACGAGTTGTGCAGCGAACTGCGAATCGTGGTTTGTCACAAGCGTGTACGCTGTGCCCGGCTCAAAACCCTCGGCACCCATGCGCCCCGTGCGGCCAATGCGATGCACGTGCGTGTCAATGTTCTTTGCGACGTCGTAATTGATCACCGTCTTGACCTCCTTCACATCGAGCCCACGCGACGCCACGTCTGTGGCCACAAGGATCGGACTCGCACCGGTTCGGAAACTCGCCAGTGCTTCGTTGCGCTCCTGCTGGGTCTTGTCGCCGTGGAGACAGTTGCACGGATACCCGAGCGCATGAAGATTTTTGGCCATTTCTTCACAGCCCGTTTTGCTGGCAACAAATATCAATACGCGGCCATCGGCGACGATGCGCTTGAGGTTGGCCATGAGCCACGGCCACTTAGCCTTGTGGTTGGCCAGCACCACGGCGATCTGGTGGATATCTTCGTTCGCTTGCCCAATCTGGCCCACCGTGATCTTGATCGGATCTTGCAGCACATCCCGCGCGAGATGCTCCACTCGTTTGCGAAAGGTCGCGGAAAACATTAGCGTCTGTCGGTCCGGTCGGATCTGGCCCATGATGGATCGAAGCTGCGGCTCAAAGCCCATCTCAAACATGCGATCGGCCTCGTCGAGCACGACGAAAGTCACGCGCTTGGTCGGAACATTCTTCTTGCGAATCATATCAATGAGCCGTCCTGGGGTTGCGACCACGACCTCGGCACCCTTGCGAAGCACCTGAATCTGATCCCATTTCCCGACGCCGCCATAAACTGCCGCACATTGCGCACCATACACGTGGAGAAACTTCTTGGCCTGACCGAAAATCTGGTGGGCGAGTTCTCGGGTGGGGGACAGCACGATCGCAATGGGACCTTCGCCGTGGCGTAGCTTGCGCTGGTCCATGACATGGACGACCATGGGCAACGTGAACGCCAGCGTCTTGCCCGAGCCCGTCTTGGCGATCCCGATCAGATCTCGCCCCGACAGCGCGATCGGAAACGCCTGTGCCTGAATCGGCGTCGGCGCCTCCAGCCCGAGCTTCATGAGCATGGCTAGCATCTTGCGATCGAAACCGACTTGCACGAACGACTGGATGGGCCGCGGCACGGCGCGGCCGTCGGACGTGACCCCTAGTTCATGAACAAGATCCTTCGCCTCTGCATCCGTCAGCGCGGCGATCGCTGCGTGGGGCGTGTAGAACTGCTTCCGGAACGTCTCGTACTCGATAGCGCAGTGGTTCAGCGGGGCAAGAACCTCAATCGCCTTCTTCTTTGGGTCGTCCTCGTCGTCCTCCTCCTCGCCGTCAACCCGCTTGGCCGTTGCATATACTTCTTCGTCCGAGTCCACAAACTCGGTAGTATTAATACCACCACTCAAACTGCCTCGTGGCTTGCTCTACGGCCCATGAAGAAACTTGCGGTGTTAGCTGAGTATACGATATACAAGACACATAGGGTCCTACCCGAGCGTGGCCTTCCATGTATGCGTCGTCGTCATCGGCGAAAATGCGTGTCGGCTACAGGACGATATCGCGTAAACAAATCACGCTCGCGCTCCCCTCCATCACGTATCTCAATATCCCTCTTATCACCTTGGCTGCTGGTTGCTTGGCTGTGCTTTGTTCCTGTTTCACTTGGGCGGAAATGCCCGCCATGAATGCGTCGAGCGGATCGATCTCGTCTTGCGCTGGGCCGTTTGCAGTCGCTGGCATATCATTCGACTCCCTGAGCGACGTGCTATCAGACCCATTACGGGAAAACGACTCGTCGTCGTCGTCATCGTCGAAATAGCCGCGCGTCTCGCGGTTTTTCCGCCGCGCCTTGCGCAGGTAGTCCCGTTCCAACTCCATGCTTGCTTTGTTTGGTTGGGAATTTTGCCCGCTGAAGAAAAATCCAAAAACATATATAATGTTAAGAACTGATAGTGGTTAGAAACAGAAATGTGGATTTTGTAGGAGCAGTTCCCCAATTGCATCACGAGACAGAGAGCCAAATGGAAGACCAAGCGCCGACGAAGCGCACGCCGTCCGACTTCCTCAAGAGCGTGCTGGGCCGCCCCGTCGAGGTCAAGCTCAACAACGGCGTCGAGTACAAGGGCGTGCTCGCGTGTCTCGACGGGTTCATGAACATTGCGATGGAGCAGACCCACGAGTACGTCAACGGGCAGCTCAAGGCCCAGTACGGCGACTGCTTCATTCGCGGCAACAACGGTACGCAAGACGCCACCCCTCTTTAATCAAGGCGCTATGCTAGGACTAAATAGCGCTAACGAATTGCTTGCTGTTTGACAGTGCTGTATATTGCGGCGGCCAAGTAATCCCGCGTCGGCGGAGACTAGACTTTTTTTTGCGCTGTTGCAGGGAGCGCTTGCTCAGCACCGTTTCCCCACCCGCATTTGGCTGAAAGCTCAAGAGGAGGCTTCGGTGGTGAGTAGAGAGTAGATCTAGAGGACGCATGAAGAGCATCAATACAGAGAGAGAGAGAGAGAGTTCCGCCCCTTGCCCCTTGAGCTTCATGGTCAAGGTCACTCTAGTGCCACCCCGTCAGAGTGCCAGCACGTTCTTATCTCAGTAGGTTAAGGCGGTTCCAAACATCCACTTTGTTCCCCCCTGCATCATTTGTATTGTGGCCGGGAGCGCCAAAAAACTGAAGACGGAAGAAAGCAACGGCCGTCGTGCAACCGACGCGACGCGATTGCAGAGCCCACGCGTGCGCCACGACGACCTGACCTGCTCTGAGCTGTAGCTCTGCCTTTCCGCTATCGAGCCGTCCAACTCTTGTGTCTCTAGCTCTTCTGCGTGGCGAGCAAGATGCGGTTGGATCGCTCGCCGTCCAAGTCGGTACTAACGCGCTTCAACTTGCTGCTGCTCGAAGACGGCGAATTCTTCCTCGACGTACGCACTCTCCATTGGCAAATTGTCCATTTCTCTCTCGACCAGTGCTCTCTAACGGTTCGTATGTGGGGATCTATAGGACTTCAGCGTGCATCGATTCCTTGACCCGGTCCCAGACACCAAGCGGTACAGCCTCAAGCCTCTCTTTCTTTCTATACAACTACCATGGGTTTGCTGACGGCGCGATTGAGGATTCTATGGGTCAAACAGCAAGGTGCAGGGCCGTCTGAAAGTGTGCACACGCGGTTTCTTCTTTGAGCCACAGGATCTCAATGCCGCGGTCTTGCGGTTTCCGTTCCGCGACATGGCGCAGCCACCCGTGGCCGAGTTGTTTACCGTGGACGACAACGGAATGCTGTGTCTCACATTCCAGTCGCGCACGATCGTGGAGATGAAGGACCGCGGTGTGGACCACCCGTACGTCCACAAGGAGACCTCGCTCGCGAACCCCAGCTCACCAGTCGCCGCCAAGTACGTTTTCTCGCTTCTCCACTCGAAACTCGAAGACTTTCTGCGCAATATCCAGCCCATCTACGAGCTCGCGCACCGCAAGAGCGTGCTGAATAAAGTCGATGAAGAGAGCCTGCTTGCGCCGGTGCTCACGCCGCGGCTCACCGACACGTTCGACTCGAGCTTGCTGGTGGATTTCCGCGAGCGTCCGCTGCTCGCGAAGGGGAAATTAGTGGATCGCATCGTGCCGCTGCTCAAGCACCCGGGGTGTCTCATGCTCACGAACCAGCGAGTCTACTTTCAGCCGGCGCAACTCAATAATGTGGGCGATCCCGTGCTAAACTGGGCGTACACGTCGATTGAGTTCCTGTACCGCCGCCGTCACATGCTCAAGCAGACGGGGCTTGAGATTTGCCTGAAGGGAGGCGAGAGCTTTTTCTTTTCATTTCGGTCGCGAAGGGACCGTGACGCGATCTACGACATGATGTTGAATCAGCCGGATTTGAAACGTCTCCAGCAAACGGATCTCGAATCCATGGTCATCAAGTGGCAGCACCGTGAAGTGTCCAACTTCGATTACCTCATGTTCCTCAATAACCTTGCGGGTCGCACGAAGAACGACCTCACGCAATACCCCGTGTTCCCTTGGGTCTTGTCCGACTACGAGAGCGACGTTATCGATCTCGCAAACCCGGCTGTCTATCGCGATTTGTCCAAGCCCGTGGGAGCTCTCAATCCTGACCGCCTCGAGTCGTACCGAGTGCGATACGAAAACATGCCGCGCGGCATGGAAGCCGAAGGCATACCGCCACCGTTTCTGTACGGCACCCACTACTCAACGCCCGGTTACGTGCTGTTTTATTTGGTGCGCATGGCACCGTCGTATATGCTATGTCTCCAGAACGGCAAATTTGACGCGGCCGACCGACTCTTTCGTACGATCGCCGGCACGTGGAAGAGTTGTCTGACGAACCACGCTGACCTGAAGGAACTCATCCCGGCCTTTTACGACACATCAACCCCGCCCGAGGATTGGCTATGCAACGCCAAGAATCTCGATTTGGGTACCACACAGAAACACGCAAGGGTACGACCAGACTTTGGAAACGAAGGATTGAATGACGGTGGAGGCTGACGGACACTGCGTGTGGACGAAACAGGTTGGTGATGTGGGCTTGCCACCGTGGGCATCTACACCACGAGATTTTGTGCGCATCAACCGCGAGGCGCTGGAAAGCGACTACGTCTCGGAGCATCTCCACGAGTGGATTGATCTCATCTTCGGATACAAGCAGCAGGGCGAAGAAGCTATCGCCGCGGACAACTGTACGTCCGAATTTCCCTGGACGGATGAGGAAACGAGACCAACTAACTCCAACAAATTTCTTGGCATGCAGTGTTTTACTATTTATCATATGAAGGCTCGGTCGATTTGGAAAAAGTTACGGACCCTGTCGAGAAGTGTTCGCTGGAGGCCCAGATCCAAGAGTTTGGCCAAACACCTACACTGCTCTTCACGAGCGCGCACCCCGCTCGAAGCGAAGTCGGTAAGACCGTCCAGCTTGCGCCCCTAGAGTTGCTGCCGTCTCCGCGGGCACGGCAGACCTCTTCGTCGGCCACGTCGGATATGGATCGATCGTCCTCGACCCACTCGAATGGTGCGAGCGGCCACGACGCGAGTGTGGAAAGCAACGGTGATGCAGAAGAGGAAGGCCATGACGAAGACAACCATTCGGGCGCTCGTAAAAGTATGTTTACGTTCCGCCCTCGCAACATAGCTGCGATGGGCGTGCAGAAGCAAGCGCAACGAATCGTCGGTGGCTTGACGGCGCAGATTCGTAAGCATATGCACACGGAGCCGCCACGTCGCTGGGGCTGGACGTTTACGCCACCATTCAAGCGCAACGACAACGACTCGCCAATTTGGGCTGGCTCGTCGCCCCACATGCTCCACTCAGGGTGCGTTCGTAGGAAAGGGACTGGCTGATTTGGAAAAGTGCGGGTGTAACTCATGTGGTGGTTTTGTTTTTCTGCAGGGAGGTGACCTCGATGATACTTGGCAAAGATTCACGCGCATTGTTCTCCACGTCGAAAGACACGACCTTCAAAGTCTCAGCGATGGCTGATGGCACCGTGCGACGCAATCTCTCGTGCAATTTGGCGCTTTCGTGCTGCGACGTGTCAATGGATGAAAAGTACGTGTTTATCGGCTCTTGGGACAACTGCTTCTACATGTATTCTGTCGAGTACGGCCGTGTCGTGGATCAAGTGACGGCTCACGACGATGGTCTCACCGGCATCAAGGTTTTCGACGACCGCGTGCTCACGGCCTCGTCGGATGGGTCGGTCAAGCTGTGGCACTATTCGTCAACGGGTATCACGAGAGCACCACTGTGGGCGTTTATGGATTGCGAAGAAGCGGTCGTCGCGCTCGACGTGAACCTGGACGGCACGCTAGCGGTTGCTGGCACACAAAAAGGCTTTTTGTATCTCTTGGACTTGAGAACCAATGAGCTGATTCGCCGTCTCCCAGCTAGCCCTGAGCACCACGCCGAGATTTCGGGGCTCAGTTGCTGCGGCAGTATGTCGTCAATCGCGTGCATCACGTCGGAGAACGAATTGTCGCTCTTCACGGTTGAGCGACTTCGCATTGCCGCGTTGGAGGTCAAGTCAGATGGGCAGATCAGGTACTGCAGCCTCACCTCCCCGCTCGAGAGTCTACTGTCCACTGATCATGCTTCGATTCCATTGTAGATGTTTGGACAGTGATACTGAGTACGCCGTGGGCGGTACATCGACGGGCAAGATTCTCATCTGGAAGCTCGACGAGGCGTCTGCGAAAGCGCTCGTGTATGAGATTCCAAACGCCCATTCACAGGCCATTTCCGCGGTCGCCGTGAGCCACAACGGTGGCATGCTGGTTTCGGCCTCGGTGGACGGCTCGGTTCGTGTCTGGAAGCTCAAGCGCAAGGCACCTCGCAACCGGCTGGGTAATTTCTTTTGAGGGGTTGAGTACAGCCAAATTGCCGATCTTGGGGGGATAAGCGATGGTAAGAACACATGGAGTTTTTGATAGTTGTGGCGACCACAGTTTCTCTTGATGGGGCACAGGCGGACACCGACAACGGCGACGTTGGGACAGACCACCTTCGCCTCTCCTGGCATTCTAGCTTCCAGTAACACCCACTACTAGACCTACTAGACCCGCGATCAACGCAGTGCACACAATTTATTGCTGCTGTATCGAAGGACCCAGCCTAGGACGACCTCTCCATGTATCGTCTGACTCCACGCCTCCCTCCGTTGTCAGCTGCTCCCCGCTCCTTAGTCTTCCTTGTACTCGTCGCCCATCGCCTCTTCAATCATCCCCTTGAGCTCGAGTCTATCATCCACCCCATGAGATCAGCATCCCTCTGTGTCAGTATATAATCCTACTCAATGCGAGTCTCGCGTACCGGATCTCCGTGACCTCGTCGCCCTGCAAAACGTCCTTAACAAAGCGTGCCTCGACGCGCATTTGTACCATCTCGAGCGCGCCGCGGAGCACACCACACAGGACGTTCGAGTACCAGAGCACGCCGTAGGCACTCGGGGGCAGCTCGACAAACTCGGTTAGCGGGTTCTCGTAAATGAGGAGGCTACAGGCCGAGCCATCGGCCGACCACTGCGCGAGCTCGGTCGTGATGCCCAAGAACATTTTGAACGCCACCTTGGCGATGACCTCGGCGGTCTCGCGAAAGTCCGAGCACGCGCTCACGCCCGACTTGGCCAAGAACTCGTCGATCAAGCGGATGCCAATGTTGTAGCCCCTGAGAGTAGACACCAGTGAGTGAGTTGAACGGGAGCTCTTCGCCGACGCTCATAAAGCTCCCTTCGCTTACATGGTGTCGAGCTGCTGGTTCACGGTCTTGAGGTCCTCATAGTCCTTGATGAGCTGTAGTGAGTGGAGGCAGAGTTTAGTTCGATAGTAGGAAGGCGATAGGTGGAGTAGACGCGCATCGAGTACCTGTGTGACCATGGTGCCGTACGTGAGCGCGAAGAGCTCTCCGTTCTGCCGTCTCACAAGAAAAGATCCACAGAGAAAAGAGCGCACGTCAGATCGACGAAGAGCCATTTAGATACACAGCAGCACGTACGACTTTGCTCATCTTGGACCACGTGAGGTCGCCCAGACGCTGGTGCGGCGGCCGCGTCGTCGCCATTTTGGATCTGCCGTTCACGAGATGCTTTTGATCTTCGTAGGAAGAAGGGAAGAGCACCAGGTATCGTACTTAGTAGAAGTGATACTTTATACTAAGTACGATATTGAAATGGCTACAGATGTATCTACCTTGTTTTGGGTTCGCACCCCCCCCCCCGCAGTTATTACCAGGCCTTCATACAAGTGCCCAAGCGCCGACGATGGAGAACTTTGCGCCGCAGCTGCAGCGCGAGCTGCGCGAGAAGTACGCGCACCTCATGCTCCAGTGGTACGAGATCGTCGACTGGACCGAGCCGCTGATCGTCGGGCTGCTCTTGCTCCACGTCACGCTCTTCGCCGTCGTGTTCCTCACGCGCCACTACCTTTACTTGCAAATTGCGCTCTTCATGGCCACAGTCATGCTGCTCTTCGTGACTGAGTCGCTCAACACGTGGGCGCGCGCCAACTGGCAATTGGTCGCCACGCAGCAGTACTTTGACACGCGCGGCGTGTTTATCGGTATCTTTTACGCGGCGCCGCTGCTCGCGCTCGGCTTTTTCCAACTGGTACGGATCTCCACGAGACGGATAGAGAGATCATTGCGTAGGTCTAATGGGATCTTCTATTCCTTGTGTGTAGCTGCTCAGTATGAAGACCATGGTGGGCATGATCATCACGATCAAACGCCACGAGTTCAAGCAGCACCTCCAGCAGCAGCAGAAGAAGGAGCATCACGAGTAGTAATACTACTACTAGTAGTAGTACAGAACAATAGTAATACCAGCACAGGTCCTTTCAAAGTAGTGGCTCGCTGTTGTTGTTGTATTTCGTTCGACTAGAGAGAAAAAATAATTCGACTTCATCGAAGTCCAAAGACACTAGTACCTATCGCCCACATCCCCGCTACAATCGCCGTCACGACCAGAGGACGCACCCTCTGCTGCTCCGCTCTACTACTACTACTACTACTGCCTCGTGGCTGCTTGCGCTTGACCACGACAGCATCGTCCGCGTGCGTGCCTTCCCCCTTTGCACTGGTGAGACCGTCCGACTCGCGGGCAGGAGGGGCAGCAACAGCAGGAGCGTAGCACGTGTGGGTGCGTCCAGCCGCATCTCATTCGAGTTCCTGCACGGGAAACTCCTTCATCCACAGCTCGTGGATGAAATCGTACAGATCGCACGAAACCGAGACCTTGTACGGCGTCGGGTTGAGCGACCGCACAACGTCTTCCCGGATCAGTTCAAACTGCGCCGCGACGTGATCACGACGCTCCTTAAGCGTGGGCAGCGTCCCGACGACGCCACCATTCGCACCGTCCCACACGAGCTGGTGGAGCGGGATCACCTCGGACGGCGTCACGTACGCGCGGCGGAGCTCGTCAAACGGATTCCGGCAGAGCAGTTTCTGGCCGACCGCGGGCGGCTTTTCGGTCGAGTTAATCATGAGATCCAAGAGCGGACTGCCGTTCGAGCCGACGAGGCGATACGCGTCCTTGCGGCCCGGGATCGTGACCTTGCTTGGGTCCTGCGACAGCTTAATGCGCGGCGAGCCGTTGATCTCGACGAGCTTGTAGACCATGCCCAGTGCGGGCTGCGCCTGGCACGTCACCAAGTGGGTGCCAATGCCATAGGCGTCAATCTCGTGGCCCTGGTCATTAAGCGCGTTGAGCACGCGCTCGTTGATATCGTTGCTCGCCGTGATGCTCAGCTTCGTGAAGGATGGAATGTCGTAGCGGTTCGCGGTCTCGACAAACATGGCGCGCGCCTGCTTCGAGAGGTACGCGAGGTCGCCACTGTCGAGCCGAATGCCCACGGGCTTGTAGCCAATCTCGTGGAGGGCGAGCGCGACCGCGAGAAAGTTGGGCACACCCGACTGTCATGAGGATACGGCACGTTAGAGATATGGCCAGATAAAACCACTGGTAAAACCGGAGAGAAAACGTACCGTGAGCGTGTCATAAGTGTCGACGAGCGCGAGGAATGTGTTGGGGAAGGCAATCGCGTAGGACAAAAACGCCGCCAATTCGCCCTGTTAGAACACACCCATTTGGTCAGTTTCCCGTATCCCAACGCCATATTCAAGTGGATACAACCACGTACATCATTGGTGCGCATGGCGTCGAGCTCGCGGCGGTACTTCATCGTGATATCATAGAGGCTGTGGCCGTCGAGCGTGGCAATCTTGACGTCGTCCAGCGACATGTGGGCCTGCACAAACGCGTGCGCGTGCGTGCCCTTGATGGGGATCCCGTGGAGCTTGCCGGCGAGCACATTGCTCGTGCCGTCAAAGCCGGCCATGTACGAGTACCGCGAGGCACTGAGTCCGCCGTCGGGGCCCTGTGCACGGCGCAGCCCAAACTCGAGCAGGCTCTTGCCGGGGCCGGCGGCGCGCTTGAAGCGCGTCGCATTGGTCGTGATCAGCGACGCATAGTTGAGCAAGTTGAGCAGCGGCGTCTCGAGCAGCTGGCCGACGGCGAGGCTGCCTTCAATGCGCACAAGCGGCACGCGCGGAAAGACGATCGTGCCTTCCTTAATGGCGTAGACCTTGACGACCGAGCAGTCGACGGTGGCGAGCCACTCGAAGAACGCGTCCTCGGCGTCCGTGAGCACCGTGCGCAAGTAGGCAATGTCGCTGTCGGTGAAGCGGAACGCGTTGATGAGCGCGAGCGCCTCCTCCAGGCCGGCAAAGACCGTGTACTCGCCCTTGAACGGGTTCTTGCGAAAGTACAGATCGAAGACGGCGTGGTCGTTCTGGCGTCCGACCTTCCAGTACGCGTACACCCTGGATGGCGAGGAGATCCATTCGAGTGGTTAGTCCAGGAGGTCCGACTTTGGTTAGTCCCCGTGGCGACTAACCGCACGGTTAGGTTTCGTTAGACCTTACATGGTGATCTGGTAGAGATCCGTGAGGAGAGGAGAGACCAACGAGTTGGTCGGGCGGAAAGAGATGCCGTTCATCATCCTGGTCGAGTCGGCTGTGTGGGGAGAGGAGGAGGAGGAGGAGGAGGAGGAGGAGG
>JAADXL010000355.1:0-31238 GCA_023337755.1 Pythium aristosporum
GGACGGGTCTCGAGGTATCAGCTTGTTGCAAATCTGGCGATGGCTCGCGTTCGGACCTATTCAGTCCGCACACATGGCAATTGATTGAGCAATTCGATATAGGTTGTGTGATTTGAAGCACTGTCCATGAACACACCCCATCAATATGCTTGTACCATAACGGCGCGCGATGCAGAACAGCGGCTCCACACCGCGTTGTCGGATATGAGGACGACATCCCGCTCTGGATCTATGGGCACGGAAAGGACAGCCAAGGTAACTACTGCTGTTGAGTATGATATAGAGTAACACTAATGTAGAAGGGCGTGGTGCGGACCGGGAGGAGACACGAATGGTCAGGGAGCAGTGCAGGGCACTGACTCCTCTGATGACGGCGATGGTCGCCGGACACACAATCGAAACCACCAAGTCTCTCTCCCAATCCGAGTCCCCGGAGCCATTCTGGCCCCGCCTGCTGTGGGTTGCTTCATTATCTCTGCTAAACCATGGGATCTGCGGAAGGAACACCAGTTCCAGATCACTATAACCAACAGGGGCCGGGCCAAGGGGTAGGTCTGCGAGTGCGACACTGTCTGAATCGTACGAAGAAGAAAAGGAAGCGGAAGGGAACACCCCGTTTGACGTGGTCGGCTTGCGACGCGGGGCGGCGCAGAACACTCGAGAATTTGACGGCATACAACGACAACTCAGAAGGGACTTCGATCAAGCAGCCACGCCACCAAGACAAGAAGTAGGAGACCGTGGCAACTACCGCGAGAGAGCCATGCGAGTCGATGGGACGGCCGTGGATGCGCAGATCCGTGCGCTCCGGTCGGTGGCGAGCGACCTCAAGATTGAACCGTTTAATGGCACGAACGTCAAGGTGTGGAAAGTGAAGATGCGTGCGAAGCTCAACGCAGCCGGGCTGCTTACGATTATCACCGAGAAGGAGCGCTACAACCGGGATTGGACCGAGGTGGCCAAGGATATGTGGGACCAGAAGTGGGCCAGTGCTCACGCGATGATCGTCTCCAGCCTGTCGGATGATATCGTCGTGCGAATGGAGCCAGTCATTGAGACGGGCAACCCAGTGCGACTGTGGAAGGCGTTGATGGCCGAGTACGACGGCATGCCACCAAGGAATCGAGTGGTGATCACGATGGATCTGTATAGCTGCTATCTAGACTCCGCGACGGGACACGATCACCATACGTATGGCGAGAACACTGTGTACGTCAAAGCCCCCAGTGAAACTCCAACCAAAGCCTGGGTACGCAACTACTACGACACCAACAAGCAGATGCCGGCGACCGCTGATATCATTTCTACGAGGAAACATCTCGAGCCGAACGAAGTGTTTTCGGCATTGTAAAACACCCAGTACAAGCACGCGGATCGGCTAAAAAAATGCGTATTGCGAGAGATCAACCAGTACAGCCCAATCGTTCGCAGCATCGGTGTTGACCAGATCCCTCGACGCAGAACCTGCCGACCATGCCGGTGCGTGGGCGACTGTGACACAGAGTGGCCGGTTCGAGAGAAAGTGATTGAATGCACCGACGACACGTGCAGACTAGGGATCAACTGCTCCAACCGCGCACTTCAGAGTGAACCAGCAGTCAAACTCACACGTCGGTCGTGCCCTTGCAGTGGTGATGGTACGTTTGTTGCTCATGATATTGCGCAGGGAGAGTTTATTCGGGAGTACGTCGGTCGTATCGTTGATGGAGCGGCCTACAAAGAGCTCAAGGCGTTCCGGCGCGGGCTTCACATTATGGCGTTGGAGGGCGACTTCTACGTTGACGCGATGCACCGGGGTAACGAATCGCGGTTATTCAACCATTCTCATTCGCCGATTTCTCGCGCTGAGCTCTGGGGGGTACGAGGGGAGCCACGGGTTGGTATACACGCTGCCCGCAAGATCAAGTCAGGCTCACAGATCACGTTCAACTACGGGTCTGTATTTTACTTTGTTTCACGTAGCCCTTCAAATCTTTTATCCTATCGAAACAGTTACAGTTTCTGATGCCATAACTTTAATTGGCCAACTCAATCTGAGGGCGCTACTGTTAAAAGTTTTTGTCTCCTCCGGAAAGGGGCACGGGTGGGACGAGCTTTTTGGGAGCCCAGCTCCCGGGCTCCTTCCGGGTGGCCAAATTCTCATAACAAATAGTTATCGGTTTAGAGAGCAACTGTGAAATATTCGCGTCTCTTGAAGAATCTGGAAGCTTCCGGCATTAGTCCCAGCTCGCCGCAACGGCTCAAGCGCCGCGATCTCTACTTGAGCATCTAGCGTCATTCGGCCAAGAGAAAAAGAAAAAAATCTTCTCGAGCGCCCGCTTAAAGCACCACGATCTCGATGATCGGCTGGAGATCGTTCATTCATATCGGTCGGGGAATGACTTGCGGTAGCAACTAGAGATGAACGCGGCAATACAAATGTTGGAAAGTGAGAACGTGTGGAGAGAGGATACTTGAGACCGCGTGAAAGCGCCGTCGCAATGGGTTGGAGGCGGAGCAATGGCGCGAAGGGTCGGCGACGGTTCTGCGAGCGCGAGAATGTTCTGCGATGGCGAGACTTCGCCCCACCGCCGTAAAATTCAGCAACAGGGCTTCATATTTTAACCAATCATTCCGTGAGCCTTGGCTCCTGCTCGAGCCAAGAAAATCCGCCCAGATATGAATGGGTTCAAGAACGAATTTTTGAATGAGCTGTGCCACACGCGCTGTCGGTATGGAACTTATCTGAGGCGAGAGCCCAAATTTGCCGACTCGTTCAAAATGGCTACATTTGAGAGCCGCATTTAGTGGAAAAAGCCGCTCCAGTCGCCTTGGGCTCGTCCCACCCGTGGAAAGGGTTCATAAAAAACCTCGCTTGATATTTTCACCTCGCCGTCACATCTTTTCGTCCGTCATACTCTATCCGTCCGAATCTGTAAATATTCATATCTATCCGTCCGAATCTGTAACAAAACAGCCCTGCTATACCCGCGTAGGTTAACTTCGCTAATTCTGACAAAGTTAACGGTATCATCTCCGACAAAAGTGAGGTGCTGCAATGGCGTGCGCAGCCGTTGATCGCCGCAGCGCCAGCATCGCAAGAGGGCTCGTTGTCTCTGTGCACGGTCTCTATGGTGGTGTAAGCCCACTGCTCCCACTGCGGGGCTGGATCGGTGCGCGCACGTCGTTTGACGTTCAATCGTTCACGTATCAGCCGCGCCAGCAGGTATGTTTCCATGCCCTCGCTTGGTGCTGCACCGAGCTCACCTTGTGTTCGTGTTGCGTGCCGCTGGATACGTGCATATGGGCGTGCACTAGAACCTCGCAGCTTCAGGAAAGCGTGCGTCCGATGCCTCTGCAGCCTTAGTGTATTAATGCTGTGACAGGATGTCAACCCTCATTGTTCTCGTGTGTAGAACTCGCGGAATTTCTGATTGAGCGGAAGCCACACACAGTGGACGATGCACTCCATTTTGTCACGTACGACTACGGTGCGCTTGTGCTACGGGTGCGCTTATACCAACGGTGGTTTCGCGTATGTTTCGTGAGCATGCGTGTTGACCACCTCTTGCGATTTGCACGAGTAGGAAGCCTTCCGGTATGTTGATTGGAACGCCACACGCTCCAAGGTCGTGATGATTGCTCCGCCAAACCGAGGGTACGCGCTTCAACAGCGTGCTACGAACTATATCGAACTCGCATTCTCACAGCATCTTTCCCCATCCAGCGTACGATACTACAAGTCGATGAAACAGCGTCTGGGTGTGGCCGGATATGGTGGTGTCGCGGCCAGTGAGCTTGCCGACTGGGAACCTGTGGAGCTGGACCAACGGCTGGGCAAGTTACCGCGTCGGTGCTACCCTCTCGTGTTTGCCGGGTCACTGTGTTTGAACCCGTTCAATCAAGGGAACTACCCGAACGACGGCATTCTCATGGTCGAAGAGACCGCTCTCCCGGGCGAATTTCGACATCAGGTTCGTGTCGCTTGGACCGTCTCATGCGTGAGTATTGTGGTGACGGAACTGCCTGTGTGAACGGTAGATTGTGTCGGCGTCGCACTACACGCTGCCGTTCCATCCGACCACGCTCTGGTATACGAGCGCGTTTCTAGATGCATAACGACAAGCAACAGGCGCGCCGGAGTGGAGCCCTGTGCTTTGAGCAAAGAAAAGAGAAGATGCTCCTCCTGTGGAAACCCGCTAGTCGTATTTAAATATGCATTCCTCCTATCCGCTATTATCAGCTCACCTCAGTTGATGTGATCCGACGTCCACGCGACGTCATGACCCAATCGAGCTTAATTAATAAATAGTTCCTATTCGCTGACAAGCACGACGCCGCCGTCGAGCTTTCGCGCGCTGCATCACACGCTCCGTCCATCGCTGCGGCCCAGCAAAATTCAAAACGCTGGTGGATCGAGACTGGAACTCGGACGAAAGCTCAAGCGCTCGTCGGCGCTGTGTACCCACACGTACCACGCGGCGGTGCCGACAACACCAACCGCGACAATGGCGAAGACAAAGAACCGCACGAGCAGCGCAAAGAAGAGGTGGCGCAGGATGTCCTTGGCGTGGCCCTTGAACATGCGGATCGACTTGGGCGCCGTGTCGGCTTGCAGCATGGCATCGTGGAAGGCGTGTGGCGTCGCGGTTGCACGGCTGCGCTGCGCGGCGCTGAGCAGCGTGTGGTGGAAGGCGTTGGGGATGGATGACGCCGAGTGCGGACGCGGGCGAGCCGTGGCATTGCTCGACAGGCTCGAGGAGACTCGCATAGGGATCGATGGCGTCGCCATACAGAGGCTCATTATGTGGGGCTCCGCTGAGGATGGTGGAAGAATGAAGACTCGGGAGCTGATGCAGAACCGCGGCTCATCTCGTGTCGAGTATTGCGTGCTCGTGGGCTCGTGGGTCGTGCCACCCTCTACCGTAATTTTTGATCAGCTGGCGACCTGTCGAGGAGCTCAGTTGCTGAGCCAGTGCGGATTCGTTGAATGGAATGGAGCGTAATCTATCGAGCAGACGTCCCTAATTTACGATGAAATCGACGTAATATAGGGACGGATGGGATAGATTACGCGCGAGTTGAAGCGGAAAATTCCGGAACCTCACGTGCGGTGGGCGGCGTTTGGGTTCATCTCATCCAATGGCTCGGGAAAGAGGATGGAATGGCTCCGTGGAAGGATTGCCTTCTTTGGGTGAAGAACGGATGGCCATGGGAGATATTCCATATCAGTATTACGGAGCCGTTCTTCATGTCTCAGGAATGGCAACGGCTATGGAGGTGTTGGAGGTGGCGTCGTGTCTGGCCCCGCTACAGCTTGGGCGCGACGCGCACGACTTTGGCGACAATGACAGTGATATCGTCTGGCTTGAGATTGTGGCGCAGCGCCGCGCGGACGATGCTGTGGGCGGCCTGCTGCGGGGCATCGTCGACCATGGTCTCGACGAGGCCCGCGATCTCGTTTTGCCAGTGGCGCCTCCACGAGAGGTACGGCTACACCAGCAGCGATCCAGTCAGCGGAAATGGTATTTTCATTAGAGCCCACAACGAAAGAGACGAACGCACCGGGAAGAAGGCCTTGGCGCTGAGCAGATCCGACGAAAAGTTGTCCCAAATGCCGTCCGTGGCGAGTACGATGATGTCGCCGTCTTGGACCTCGACTTCGCCAAAGTCGGCCTATGGAAACACTCACCAGCCTCAGTCCCAGAGGGCCCGCCCCACCGGATATAGCACTACAATACGCACGTCGCTGGGCTTGTTCTCAATGGCACCGTAGATCTTGAAGCGAGGAGGGATCTTGGCCAACTGATACGGAGCACGACCATAGTACTGGGGAGATAAACAATGATTGGTCAGTGCGGAGCCATCAACAAACACGCTGGCGCACGCAATGCTCACCTGGAACTTGCTCCGGAAAATGACGGCTCCGTCTCGGATGAGAGCAAAGCCCGAGTCGCCCAGATTCGTGTACTCGAGCAACGCGCGACCGTCGCTCGACTCTTTCAGCCGAACAATACACGCCGTCGTACTGCCTGCTTCGACCTTTTCATCGGCCACGGCCTTGGCGTACGCGCGCGCGAGCACTTCCTGCGTCGTGATCGTGCTGGCGTGGCCAGCGCTCTTGACGATAGTCGAGGCGTTGCGCATCAGACTGCGCGAGATCTCGCCCGGGTCCACGCCGTTCTCGTTCCAGCCGCCGACGCCGTCCGCGACACCGACGAGGTTGGGCGTCATAAAATACGAGTCCTCACCACACTGCTCTGGGTCAGCGACGATACCGTTTGCGGGCGCGCCCACGCGACAGTGCTTGTTCCGACAAGCCGCGTGGGCGTCGAGAAAGTACGTCAGTGCGCGCGCGGCGCCATTGCTGCTACCGCCAGCGGATCCGTTTCCAGCGCTGCTTGGCCCATCGGCATTGCTCGGGCCCTTTGAGTTGCCCGAGCGTGAGAAGAACGTGCGTCGGTTGGTCTTGACATGCGGCGCATTGCGGACCGCCACGCGCGTCGCGGCGAGGCTCCCGCGGCGGAGCATGGACACCTCGAGTGGCGCCAGGGGATCCGGAGACACGGCAGTATTAGCCAATGGTATCTCTCCATTTTCAGCCAATGGAAAGAGTGTACAGTGATTTGAAGCGCTTGGATTGGCTATAAATGGAGCCTTCGGATGGCCACGCAGTGGTCTCAGCGGTCTCATTCCCCACTCAAAGGAACCGGAAGAAGCAGCGAGGCCAAGCGACCGCTAGTGACGAGAACGAGCACGATGGGGTGGGCCAAGCACAAGAAGATCCTGGAGATGGCCAAGGGCTACCGCGGCCGCGCCAACTCGTGCTACCGCACGGCCATCAACCGCGTCGAAAAGGGTCTCCAGTACCAGTACCGTGACCGCAAGCAGAAGAAGCGCGTACGTGCTCTGGAGGGCTCTCGTCCCCCTGTACACGCAGCATAATGGACTCACTCTATTTGGTTTTTGTTTGCAGGACATGCGTGCGCTGTGGATCCAGAACATCAACGCCGGCGCGCGCCAGGAGGGCATGAGCTACTCGAAGCTCTTTGGCGAGCTCCCGCACACGGGCATTGAGCTCAACCGCAAGGTGCTGGCCGATCTCGCCGCCACGGAGCCCTACAGCTTCAAGTCGGTGCTCGAGGTCGTCAAGCAGCTCAAATAAAGCAAAGAGCAATACGAGACTGTGAGGTGTGCATTTGAACGGATCCTATTGCGACGGCAGTGGTGGTGTATTTGTGTGATGGGCTGCAGGACCAACGCACGAACTACAGCAGACAGGCATGCCCATGCCCAGGCGCAGAAGAGAGAGTGGGAACAAGAGAGAGAGAAACTATGGACATCTGCTGCGAGGACCGCGGGTTTCCCTCCCCCCTTGTGGACGATGGGACGCCCTCTACTTCTTCTTGGCGTTCTTGAGCGCCGCGACCTTCTTGTCGATCGACTTGCCGGCCTTGACGTCTTCCTCAAGCTCAATGAGCTTCCAGACGCCGTCGATCATGCCCTGCACGAGTTCAACCTCGGAGTAGCCGATGCGGGCCTTGTTCGACACGTCGTAGACGCCGCCAGGCCCCGGCGGCGAGTGCTCTCCCTTGGAGCCACGCGCCTGGAGCCCCAGCAAGTCGCAGAGCTCGTAGAACCGGTCCGAGTTTTGCGCCAGTGCCGGCAGCTTGATCATCACGCTCGCGCGCAGGCCCGTGCCCAGGTTGGACGGACACGTGCACACAAAGCCGAGGTGCTCGTCGTACATGTACTCGCGGCCCTCGGCCTTGACGACGCTCTCGACGTCCGAGACGCCGCGGCTCCAGCGGTCAAAGACGCGCTGCACGTCGCCGCCGTCCTCCATGGCGATCACGCGCATGTGGTCTTCTTCGTTGACCCAGACGAGGAACGTCTTTTGGTCATTGTGGAAGATGCCACGACCGTCGGGCCAGTCCCGCGCCGCGCCGGCGTTCGTGAGCAAAGTGCCACCGCCGGGCTTCTGGAAGAGAAAGTGGTCGTCGATGAGCTGCTGCTCCTCTTGCTTGGTCATGCTCGCGAGCGGGTAGTACTTGCCCTTGAGATCGTTCGTGAGGTTGCTCAGTGCCTTGGCCAGCACGCGCTCGACCTCGCGACGCTCACCGCGCGACGTGCCCGGCGGCAGCGCGAGCCCGCGCACGCTGCGGCCCGAGCGGATGCGGGTCGAGATGACGTAGCTGTTGGGGATCTTGCCGTTCTTAATCTTCTTCGGGTCAATGTCGGTCTTGTGCTTGTCGGTCGGCTTGTAGCCGTGCCATCCTTCGATCACGAGATCCATGAGCTCCTTGAAGGCCACGTACGACTCTTCATCGCCCGCGACAATGCCGACGCCCAAGTGGGGCGTGTCGACGCCCGTCTGGATGGCCTGGTCGAGCGTGTACCCGCCCGGGGTCACGCGGTCCTTGAGCTTGTGGTAGATCTCGGGGCTCAAGTGCTTGGCCATGAGGCTGCGGTGCTTGGGCGTGAGCACGGGGAAGTTGTCGTACTTGGTCCCGCTCGTCGACGCGCCCTTGGAGATGCCGAGATCCTTTTCAATGAGTCGGAGACGGAACGAAATGTCCTGGAGCACCTCCGACGTCGATGCATTGTCGGCGATGGATGACTTGGAAAAGGACGCGGCCACGAGCCCGAGCGACACGGCGCCGGCGCCGGCGACCAGTGCAGAGTTCTTCTTCACGAGGCGACCTATTCGGATAAGACACAGTCAGAAGACCAAGAGCTACATGCGTTCTCAGACCACACAGCTTATACTCTGCTTACCAAGCATTATTGCGGTTCACAGGAAGAGAAATGTTAGGAGGCGTTTGCTCGGAGGAGAGAGCGTGTCTCGGAAGGTGTTGGAAGATCGAGCGTCGATTCGAAACTGAGCCGCTTTAAACAACGAAGTCGAAGGAGAGCACGGGAAGGGAGAGGAGCTGCTCACTTCCTGACGTGCGACCAGTGGCGCTCGCCCTTTGAGAGAGAGTCCCTCTTGCGCTGCGCTGGACTCGCAAGGAGATCTTTTCTATGGCTCCTGAGTTGAACCTGCGGCCCTTCGAAAAAAATAAATCTGGCGACGTTTCGAAGATGCAGTGTACCACTTTGGCTGGTACACGGTACCAGTATCCACATTGCGATCCACTCGAGCGCTGGACGTCAAAGATACGCGCATGGCGTGAGTTGCTAGTGGCTGGACGCTTGCCCGCACTGGAGTCCACTGTGGCATGGACTCTCCTTACCGTACCAGACGTGGCGGCCGTGGGAGGATGCACCCACGCTGGATGTAAAGGAAAGGGGTGCACATGGAACCCCACGTGATCTCGACGACGAGGACCGACGGGGTCCACGACTGGAATGGCTGCAATTATGTGTGTGGGGGGAGTGTACTCTGTTCATGCTATGTGTGACGCCGCGCTTTCTCGCCTACTGCTGATAAATTTATGCGCCGCCACGGCCGCGGAACGCGCGCACGCCCTTGCCGAGACCACCGGCAGCGTTCATGCCCATTCCCTTCATGCCCATACCACCCATCGCTGCACTCATAGGCGGGCCGCCCGGGGCACCGCCACTGGCGCCGGGCTGCTCCGACTTGGGATTGCGTACCGTCTCGTCGACCGACAGAATTAAGCACGCCGCCTCGGTCGCGGCCGCGATCGAGTTGATCTTGTTGGCCGCGGGTTCCCACACGTGTGACTCGTACGTGTCACAAATGCCGCCCGTGTTAATGTCGACGCCAAACCACTTGCCCTCTTCGGGGTCCTTGAAATGCTTCTGACGCAGCCGGTTCAAAATGTCGGTCGAGTCGTGGCCGGCATTGTCGGCAATCTGGCGCGGAATAATCTCAAAGGCCTTGGCATACGCATTCACCAGCAGCTGTGCCTTGCCCTCGATCGTGCGCGCGTACTGGCGCAAGTGGCGCGACACTTCCATCTCAATGGCACCGCCGCCCGCGACGACCGTCGCCGTCGCGACCGTACGCTTGACAACCATGAGCGCGTCATGGACCGAGCGGTGCGCTTCTTCGACAAACTGTTCGGCACCGCCGCGCAGCACGATCGTCGCACTCTTGGCCTGCGGGCAGTCCATGAAAATGTTGAACCGCTCGCCACCAATCTGGCGCTCTTCAAAGCGACCGCAGGTGCCCAGCACCTTCTCCGTCATGTCGTTGACCGACGTCTGGATGACGCCACCGGTCGCGCGCGTCGTGCGTTCCATGTCGTCTTGCGCGACGCGGCCGGCGCAAAAGAGTCCGCGGTCGGCAAAGTACTGCGTCGCCAAATCGCCAATGGGCAGCTTGGACAGAATGATCTTGGCGCCCGTCTTGACGCAGAGCTCGAGCTTCTCGTAGATAATGTTCCACTCGGCGTCGACGATCGACTGGTACTTGGCCGGGTCGTCAATGCGGATCTCGGCGTTTTCCTTCTCCGACTTGAGCTCGAGCTCGACGTTGAGCAGGAGAATCTTGGGGTTCACAAACGACTTTGGCTGCTGCTCGAAACCGGCGTACGAAAACGTCTTCTTGAAGGCCACGCCCTGGACCAGGAACGAGTCCGTCACCGAGCCGCCCTGCACTTTCTTGACGCCGACCATGCTAATGTCCTGGTTCTCGTCGAGACTCAGCACGGCATCCACAATCTACCAGAGAATAATCAACAAAATACATTAGCCCCGATGGATCCGACACCCCAACGCTTTCGAGCACGTACCATGGGCGAGAAGAAGGACTTGTGGCGAGAAATGAGTTTCGAGTTGAGCGCCGTGCCGGCGACGCGCTCGAGCATCTGACGACGGCCGACTTCGTCCGACTCGGACACCTTGATCATGATCTCGCGGACCTTTTCCACGGCCAGCACGCCGGCCTTGCGGTACGCCTTGATGATCATCTGTGGGTGCATGCTGTCCTCAATGAACGGCTTGGCCTGGCGCATGAATTCAGCGCCGAGCAGCACGACCGACGTCGTGCCATCGCCGACTTCGGCGTCCTGCGAGAGCGAAATGTCCACGAGCGTCTTGGCCGCCGGGTGCACGACGTCCAGCAAGTTCATGATCGTCGCGCCGTCGTTCGAGATCGTCGTCTAGCCATACCCACACTTAGTAGAAGCTCTTCTTCTTCTTCGAGAGGGAGAGGTCCGACTCTACCTTGTTGCCCGTGTGGATGAGCTTGTCCATGCCGCGCGGTCCGAGCGTCGTGCGCACGGCCTCCATGACGGCCTGGCACGCGTTGATGTTGCTAATGAGCTGCGCCTTGCCCTGGCTCGTGTCGGTGCCTTCCTTGAGCAGGATAATCTGCGGTTGCTGTCATTATTCCCACCAATAAAACCCCGTTAGCCGCCCAAATTTCCCAGAGCCGTCGCCATCCACACAGCGCACGCGTGCAGCGTACCATCATCATGGTTGCTGGCGAGATCGGGACGCGGGGCGTGAGTGTGTATCTGTCTGGTCCTGGTGGGGCACTCGCTCCCTCGACTGGATCGCCTGCTTGCTAAAACCCACGCACCACACACACGGAAAATCTTCGATACTTTCTACCACCGAATGAAGAGCTACACTCACAGATCCTCTAGGTACTGAATACACCACCGTCTAGTGCAAATCGTACTTAGTAGGAAGAGGGAATCGTACTTAACCGAGATGTTGAAGTCAGGTATCTATTCTTACGCCTGAGACGCGGCCATGTACAGCGCCCACGAGCGCGTGAGACCGTCGTCCATTGTGGCCCTTTGGAGCACGTCCAGTGCCTTGGCCTTGTCCACGGTCGCGTAGTTGGCGTAGAGCAGGCTCAGCCACGTGTTGGTCGTGTCTTCTTCCGTCACAATGGACACGTTCGCGAGGACTTCGGTCCACTCTTGCTCCACGAACCGCCTGGAGCGCACGAACTCGGTCATGGGCGAGATCGGGATCATCTGGATGCCGTGGATGGCGTACTTTTCGCGGCTGAACCACGTATCGTAGTCCACTTTGTTGTCGAAGAAAATGCCCGTGACCTTGTTGGGCTTGAACTCAACCGGATGCACAGTGCTGCTGTCGTCAATCTGAAAGTACGTGCGGATGGCGCGGGTGTTGACGCGTGCCATGAGTTTGCCGACCGCCTCCATGCGGGTGTTCTTGGTGATCTTGCCAAAGAGGTAGAATCCGTAGGAAAAGTTGATGTCTTCGGACGTGCTCTCTTGGTCTTTGCCGTCGGCCACTGGCGTGACGCCGTGCGAGTACGAGTGGCCGCGGAACCAGTCAAATGAGCGGAAGCGTGGGAAGAACTGCTCGTCAGTCTCATAGTTGGCCACATCCCGCGCGAGCAGCGTCGCCATCGTGTTGAGGTCCTCAAGACGACTCCACGTCGGGTCCAATAGGTTGATCATGGCGCACGTGTAGATCCAGTAGCCATAGTGGAAGTGGTGGTCGTTGTAGATGGTGTTGCCAAAATCGGCGTAGATGTCGTTGTGCTCGAATCCTTGCGAACTCACGATGCCGCGGTATACGCGGTCGTACTTGAGTTGGTGGGTCCACGAATTGTCGAGGAATGGCGCCATGACCTCGCGTAGTTTACCGAGACACGTCATGAGCAGTGTCTTGTCTTGACCGACGAGAGCTGGGTCGTTGGCCATGAGACACAGCGACGCATACTTTTGCGCGGCCTTGCCGTTGTAGTAGTAGCTGCCATTCACAGGGAGTGACCAGTTGACCGCTACAATGTCTTCTGTAAGCTGTTCAAGAAGGCGCTGCTCCTTGACGACCTGGGGTGCGATCTTGCGCGATGGGTAAAAGTCCTCGGCGATGGGCTGCATCTCCTTGAACTTCCAAGAGGTCCCAGTAGATACGACACCCTGCAGCGCGCCGCGCGTCGTCGAGTACGCGAGCATGCCATCCACCACGCGACCGCTGGATGAGTCGAGCGTCTGCAGCTGGTGCTGCATGGCGTAATGGAGCATACCAGTGGCGCAGTTCCCCATCGTCTTCCAGTTGAACACGTACGCCGTGTCGCTCTCGAGCACAACCGACGCGCCATGCACGACACACGACTTGCACTGATCGAGCGTCGACACCAAGGCGTCCTGGAGCGCTAGCGTCGTGCGCAGCATGCCGTCGAACGCACAGGAGCTGGTCAGTGTGGACCCGTCCTCCTCAATCCTGAGCGTGATCGGTTGATCGCTTTGCGCGTCCCGAGAGAGTGAATACAGGATCCACTTTTGACCAGTGCTGTACACGATCTCAAACTTGGACGCCGTGGTCTCCCCGAGTCCGTTGGCCACGTCACGGCCATTGACACTCACGATCGACGCATTCGAAAGGAGCTGGGGCGTGATTCCGCCGCTGTAGCTGGCTGACACGTACGCCATGCCACTCACAAGCGTCGACTCCATCTGGGCGGAGAACTTGGTCGCGCTCTTCAGACGGAGCGTGACACCAATGTCGGCCCAGTCCGTGACCTGAATCAGCGGCCGCACACTGCTGAATTCGGCGGCCGAAAACATAAACTCGCGAACGATGTTATGCGAGTAGAACTTGCTGGCGTTGCCATTGCCCGAGCTGCCGTTAAAGAAGCGACTGCGGAACGGGTAGCTCACTGAGAGACCGAACGGCGCGCTGTCGGCCACGACCTGGAGCGCAAACGGATTGGCCCACACGGGCTGGATGTCCAGCACGGGTTCGGTGTCCCCGCTCTTATTGTAGCCGATGATGTTGCCCCACCACGCATTGGTCGGGATCGCACGGTTCTGGGTCGTCAATGCGTCGAGGTACTTTGGTGGTGCCAAGGTCTTCATGGCGTAGGTCGGAGGAATGAGCCACGGCGGCGGTGGTCGTGAAGTTGAAGACGAACTCGACGAAGACAGCGATACCGAGCCAGCGACCGCGATGGCCGTGTCTTGGGCTTGGGCCGCCTCATACTTTCCGAGAGTGGCGCAGCCCACGACGAGCGTGCATAGCGGGAACTTCATACTTCTCGACTTGGCAAAGAATGGGTCGAAAGCGAGAAAGTGGGTTGCGCTGCAGAGAGCGAACTCGCAAGTGAGCGATTTTTTTGCGATCGTGGGCTGACCGTCAGTGCCACGGACGGACGCTCTGAATCGTCATTCAGTACTTGAAGCGGGCGATGATCAGATATCACTAATGGCAACCCCACGAACCTCCCAAGAAATACGCCCACCGGAAGTGGACCATCTCCCAGGCCCTAGACCAAGCTTCAATTTTTGAGGAAGGTCTCGCATGCGCTTTTAGTGGGTGCCCACATGTTACAAACGAGCGGCATCCACTAAAACGGCATCATAACGCGAGCAGGAACCTGCTGCTCGTATGACAGGACTGACGTCGTCGTGTTGAAGTCTTCACGAGCAGCATATCCACACACTCCAAGACTCACTGTCTCAGTGAGGACTCGCATGTGTCCATCAAGATCCCGGCGCACTACTACAGCATTACGTATATACAGTAGTATGGGCGTCCAGCCTGCTTCCCTAGAGCTCGGCTCTCGAGAGTCTCAGCCAAGAGACACCTTGACATGGTGCCTCTTCATCAGGCCTGGGAGAAGTTGGAAGGGGCATCTTTTATGCAGTTTACAGAAGTGACGATACCGAGAATGCGTTATTTCCACATGCAGCCATCTGCGGCAAACCAACGACAGTGAGCCGCTCATGCTGCGAGGCACCCTTAGCGGTCAAGGCATTTGGATTCCCTCACTGATCAGACGATACTATTGGTATGGAGGATGTTCAGTGCCGATCTAAGCACGATGGTTTGCAGTAATCCGTTAGCCACTGCTGATCATGTACTGGGGACCCCAGGAAATGGGACGAATGGTCTCAGAACTCAGGTGCGATCAATAGATCTACTACGTAGTGGCCGTGCAAAACCCCCCAGCCTATTACGGCTTACACCCACGCCAGCTTCTCGTTGTTCAGCCACAGCGGAAGAGTGTCTCGCGCAGTCGGAGTACGGTATTGATCAAAGACGATCAGTGACGACAACGAGTCATCGCGTTCTTCTTTGACGACGTCCAGCGCCGCGGTCACTGCCGGGTTGAACAGCGCAGCAGCAGGGTCCCAGATCTTCACATTGGCGAGCTTGAAGTCGCGCGCCTCACGGATTGCCGCACGCAACAAACGCACTGTCGCTGACGGACGGTCCCCAGGGATGCGAGCGTGCTGCACGTACAGCGTCGACTCTTTGAGGTTGTGGCACCAGACCAGAAAGGCGTCGTTATCAATGTAGACGCCCGTGTGGGTTGGCACATTGGAAAACCCGCGGACACCGGCGTAAAACACGCCGAGGCAAAACTGCCACTCGACCGACTCGCGTGTCAGCAGTGACGCAAATACTTCCTTGTCTTTGTACTTGTCCAACGTTGCCATCTCTTCCACCAGCCGCGTGTTGTCGCGAGCAAGCACTTGATCCAGCGTCTCGTCCAGCAGTAACATTGTGATGGGGTCGGCTCCCTCCTCACTCGCGACCTGGGCGTTGCGAGGCGCCGCAACCTCGAGCTTGGCGTCCGTGCTGGCGTACAGACGCCAGCCTAGCGCGTCGTAGAACTTTGGTCCAATGTCCGAGTACAACGCCGAGCCGATGACGTTGGGTTTGGTCGCCATGCGCGCTTGCAGCGCCGTGAGGAAGAACCGCGCAAGTCCCTGGCCGCGGTACGCCGGCAGCGTGAAAACGGAGCCAATGTTGTGGGAGATCCCACGCACAATCTCGCCACGCGCGTTGCGGAAGGCGACGTCAAACGGGTGGCTCTCGCAGTGGCACACGATCTCGGTCTCACCGGCGACCACGTCGTCGTCCCGCACATCCTCATCGCTGCCCAAGACGCCGTGCGCATGGGCGGGCGTACGTGCGACAAGCGCCCAGAACACGGAGCCGCGCTGCGAGTGCGGCGTCGCACGCTGGAGTGCCTCCTTCTTCTGGTACCCGTCCTGGTCCAGCGCCGGCGCGCCCCACTGGTGAAAGTCGTCGATCTTGGTCTGCACTTTGAGCGCCTCTTGCTGGAGCTCCACGAGGCGGAAGCGTTGCGCCAATGGGCCCAATGCTGCGGCCGCCATGGTACGGGGGGTCGTCTCTCTCTCTTGCTGGCAGTCGTGAAGTGAACAGTGAAGCACGAGGCTGTTCCCACGAGATTACCACGCCAAAATCATACTGTAATCCCTGTCCTCAGCGCAACCACGCAAAACGAAACCCTCCTGTAACTGATACTTATACTTTACAGTCATGTGCTAATAAAATACAGTATAAAATATTCCCTGTTCAAAACGATCAAAATCGTTTTGAACAGGGAGTTTGTTTAATGCGTTGAACGCATGCATAAAAGAGACATAATTTGACCTCTCGTGACAAGATAACTCGAATACAGTTTACAGTACACAGCGAAATTGTACTGTATGCATCCTTTTAGATACGATACTGGACTGACGGTCGGATAGGTTCAACGAGCACCATCACTCTCCCGCCGTCATCTTCGTTGAAGTCGGTCTGTGCCACGCTGGCACAATACCGCTTCTCTGTTCATGGGCAAGGGGTCACGGGGGAGATGATGGCCGCAGAGTGATGGTATCTAGCGAAAGAGATTCGATACCTAGTAGTGAAGAAAGGAGTCACTCGCCAACTTGCCGCGCGTCGAAATGGCTCCCATCGCCACCACCAAGAAACTCTTTCTCATCACGGGCGCGAACTCGGGTCTCGGCTTCAAGTGCAGTCTCGCGCTTGCCAAACAAGGAAACGCCCACGTGATCCTCGCGGGGCGTAGCCAGCCGCGCATCGACGAGGCCGTCGAGAAGGTCAAGGCCAGTGCGGCACCTTCATCCACCGTCGAAGGTGCGGTCGTGGACCTCGCGAGCCTCCACGACGTACGCCAGTTTGCGCGAGGGCTGATCCAACGCGACTTGCAGTTCTTCACGATCGTGTGCAACGCTGGCGTCAATCTCCTGAACCTCACGTCCACCAAGGATGGCTTCGAGGCCATGGTCGGCGTGAACCACACGGCCCATTTCTTGCTGCTAAGGTATCTGAAAGACCGCACCCAGCGTGTTGTGTTGCTGAGCTCCGAGATGCACGATCCAAATGACGCCAAAAGCGTCCAGCCGATCGATATGTCGAATATCGATGGACTCGCCAAGGGCCTCGAGCCGTTCAACTCCATGCAAGTGTATGCGACCAGCAAGCTGTGTAATCTGCTGTACACCAAGGAGTTTGCGCGTCGCTTCCCGCACGGCCCCGAGATCCTCGCTTACACGCCCGGGCTCGTGCCCGACACGGCCTTGTTTCGAGACTTCAATTTCGTGCTCAAGATCATCTTCAAGTACGTGGCCACGTTTCTCAACTGGTGGAGCGGCGGCCGCAACAGCACGCCCGAGTACTCGGGTGGGTTCATGGCACGCATTGCGTCCGCCGATAGTTGGGGCGCGGACGGGTGGAAGTCTGGTGACTACATTCGCGTGGACGAAGTGTGGGAGGCGTCCGTGCAGGCGTGCGATGAAGCGCTCGGGAACGAGATGTGGGAGAAGACCGACGCGTGGGTCACATCCTTTGCGAACTGAGGAAGAGGCAGTGTTGCAGCACCGACCACGCTACTGTAGACAATCGCCCAACCAGGCGCTCACTCCGTAATCTGAAGTGTAGAAGTAGTAGCGAGCATCGCATCGCCACAATCCGCCGGTATAATCAGAAGCCACAGGACTGAAGGCGGAATGAGCTAAGGGCCTTGGCCAGAAGTGTACGAGGTGGGATGTCGGAGAAATGAAGATTGGACTGAACACGACTGTGCTATCGATTGCGGTATGTTGGGCAGAGGATTATTAAGGGAGGTTGCAGTCCTTGGCTCGACTCTACAGTACTGCAGTGGCGTCGAGGGTGCGTCGCAATTAGATTTTTTTCTTTTAACGAGGTGGATCACGCGACAGCGCAGGTTATGTCCGGATATATGCAAGGCTCGCTTGTTCGTTGAGTCCTAGAAGCGAGGAAGGAACCATCCATCCTCTAAAAGAGGTTGGTCTCCTTCTTCTTAGCCTGCTGTCGCCACTTGGGCATAGCCGCAAACTCGCTCTTGCTGACGCCCATGACCTTGACAAACTCGTCATCCGACAGGTAGTTCTACATACATCACAAGTCCACAAAATGTCAGTGCTGGTTCCTCTTTCCCCTTCTCTTGAAAATAGTCTCCGTACCTCGCGGCAAGTGAGGTCAATGCCCTCGACGCCAGCGATCAACTGGTCGTACGTGAACGTTTGGCCAGCACCACCGGCCGTGGCCACGACAGGCGCTGGAGGCGCAGCCGCTGGCTTGCGGAACGACTCGCTCGAGACGGTGCCAATGGCGTCCTTGGGGCGGTTCTTTTCCTTTTCCTCCTTGAGCTTACGGAGCCGCGCCTCGTACGGGTCCACAAACTCGTTCTGTTCAAAGAAGCTCTTGTCCCACGCCAGAAAGTTGCTCGTGAACATGGCCGGCTCGTTGGTGCACTGCACCGTGATGACTGGAGTGCCGTCGCCACGGCCATCGCTGGCCGCGGCCGCGAGGTACTCGTCCGCAAGCTTGATCGACTCGCGCTTTTCGGCCTCGTTGGCACCCTTGCCGATCCAAATGTAGAGCGACGTGTACGTGTCCAAGAGGAATACGTCATCGACGTTCAGATCGTCTTGCGCAAAGTTGTGGATCTCCTCGGCGTGGAAGTATCCGTACGAGTTGGAGCAATGGAACAGGCGCGGTTGGTGTGGCGCCTCAAAGCCCGCCTTTTGCTGCGAGTACGGTCCCTTGCCGCCAAGGAATCCCCAGAACTCGTCCGACTCGCTGCCTTCCTGAACCGGCACACTGGGGCGCGACTTGCGGAGAATCTCGGCAATGCTGTGGGCGATCGCGCGCTCGGCGTCGCTGCTGCCGTTGCCCTGCCACTCAAAGACTGTCTGCGGCGTCTCGAGCACAAAGCAGTCGCCCGTGTTGAGGCTCGCGGCGACCTCATCCACTTGCGACGCGACCGTGTTTTCGGGCTTGGTGCCCTTGACGTGGAAGAGCGAGACGCCGTCCGTATCGTACGAGTCCGCGTCGTTGACGTTCGCAAAGCCGCTGGCCTTGCCGCCGGAGTGGATGATGAGCTTACCCTTGAAAAGCGCGCGGAAATGGGCCGGCTCTTTGCCTTGGACCACGCGCACCTGGACGGGTGATCCGCCCATCTCGTCATCGAGCTGCGTCGCCAACAGCGCCGCAGCGCCCTTTTCATCCTGCGACGACGTGCGGCCCTGCCAAAAGTAAATGACGTGGCTCTGCTTGCCGCTCGGAGGCGTGATCGAATGCAGCACAATGTAGCTGTCGCCGCCGTAGAACTGGCCGTACAGGTGCTCCGGGATCTCGACCTTTTCCATGTTCTCAATGCGCCAGATCTTGACATCGTGCTGACCGGCCTGGGTCGGGTCCTCACCCAAGTCGTCCTCCGAGCTCTCGAGCGACGACACGAGCGCATTCACATCGAGCTTGCGCTGCGACGGCGTCGAGACCTGGCTCGGCTGGCGCCCAAACTCGAGCAGCTTGGGCGGGTTCCACGCCTTGAACAGCGCCTGGAACACGGGCGGCTCGCCGCTCTCGACGACGCGCGTGATGGGCGTCTGCGCGGGACGGCCCATCTTTTGCAAGTACTTGCTGGCGACCGCGATGGCATTCTTGCGCTCGCCGCTGGAGGCGCCCTTGCCGACCCAGACATAGAGCACTTCGCCCACATCGACGATGAACACGTCTTCCGTCTTAAGCAGGTCTTTCGTGAGCACGCCGCTCGCGGGCGTCACGTCGTCGACCTGGAGGTTGCCGTCCGCGTCGCTCACGTGGAGCACGGTCGTCTTCTTCTTGGCCGCACGCTCAAAGGCGTCGTCGGCCTCGCCGACCCGCGTGATTTCCTGGTAGCCACCGAGCGTCTCCCAGAAGGCCGCGTTCTTCGGGTCTTCGTCGAGGAACGTGATGTTGGCACGGGCGCCGCGCGCATCGTTGTTGAGCTTGCGCACGAACTCGAGTCCCTTGGCTTTTTCCTGGCGGTTGGCCTGCGGGCCGTTGAACACGTAGAGCTCGAACCCAGCGTCCAGCACGTAGACGTCGTCGACCGTGAGCGACGCCGCCTTGATGGGCACTTGCGTGACGCGCACCGTGCGCTTGCCCTTGACCTGGAAGAGCCGCGTGGGGAACTCGTCGCGCGTGACCGTGTTAAAGCCGCTCGCGACGCCGCCCTCGAGGTACTCGAGCCCCGTCTTCTTAAAATAGGACAAGAAGAGCTCCGACTCGTGGCCTTGGCACTCGCGGTACTGCACGGGGCCGCCCCCGAGCGACTCGTCGAGCTCAACCGACTTGTACGCGGCCACGCCGCTCTCGTCCTGCGACGTCTCGTTGCCGAGCCAGAAGTGGATGCTCCACGACAGCGCACTGATGCATACAACCCAAGTATTGTCAGCCCCACAACTTTCCTCCCATAAATCCGTGGGAACTCGCACCTGCGCGTCTGCGACGTCTTGAGGAAGATGTAGCTGTCGCCCGTGTAGAGCTTGCCGAGCTGGTCCGCAGCGAGCCGCACGGGCGCGAGCTTCTCGATGCGCCAGCCCTCGAGGCCCTCCTGCTGGCCGGCGTTGGCGAAGGCGGGGTCCACCGACATGTTGGAAAGTTGGGGTTGTTGGAAAAGTTGGGGTTGTTGGCTTTGTTGGTAGGCTCGCGGAAAGCGTGGAATGAGGTTCAGCTCACGCGTGGGTGAAGTTGGGAGGCATGAGTTTCAAGATCCCGACGAATCCCCTATCCAAAACGGGTCCAGATCGAATCCACGAACCCACAGACCCACCCAAACATGTCGCTTGGGTACATTATCTACCAATCAAATCTCAGTATTCTACAACGTGTCCAATCAAAATGGGGGAGGGAAGCTCGCACGCATGGGAGCGGCCTGATACATGAACCAGGATATTACGAAACTAGACTTCAAACAGCTTCGATACTTACTTTCGGTAGCCGAATATTCATTTTCAAAGGGGGAGTTCATGCAAGATGGGAGGTGCATCATACAACGTCACGAGTGTTTGTGTGGTGATGGCGCGAGCCAGAGACGAGGAGGCGACGGCGCTCTGCTTGGTCCAACCCGAGCGGCTGCACTTGAAGAAGCGGCAGCCCACGCCCCCAAGCGGCCTTGGCTTCTCAGAGAGACTTGCGCATTCGCGTCCTTCAATCTCAGCTCACTAAGGACGGATGTTGCGCTCGACGCGAGCGCTGCAGCGCGCCGTGCTGGCGCGCAATGGCCCGAACGCCAGGGCGATGGGGAGCGTGCGCTGGTACACCGAGACGGCGGACCCGACGAAAGAGGAGGTGGAGGAGGCCGCCGGGTCGTACGACCAGCATATCGACAAGCTCAAGAAGTACAACCCGCCCATCAAGACGGGCAAGAAGGGCATCAACATTGTGCGTTGTCAAATGGAGTCGATTGGGCAGTACTCCCCAAAATGGACATTGTCTGGTTTAACAATGGATGGGGTGGCGATTCGTAGGTCCATGATCCGCTGTACAACAAGGGCACGGGCTTCAAGATGGTCGAGCGCGACCGCCTCGGTACGCGATTCCACTCCTCTCGTCTGTCGACTGAGTAGTATTGGGAGAAACTCATACTGTTTTTTTAAAACATAGGACTGCGTGGTCTCGTGCCGCCGCGGCGCCTCAACATGGCGACGCAGCTCGCCAAGCTCTACGAGATCTACTCGAACGAGGGCGACCCGCTCCGCAAGAACATCTTCCTCTCGGACCTGCACAACCGCAACGAGACGCTCTTTTTCCGCTTGCTCATCAACCACATGGAAGAGATGGGTACGTTCTTCACCACGGAGCTCTCCATCGTTGACATTGGCGTATTCACATCTTATTTGGATCTTCCCACCAGCTCCCATCGTGTACACGCCGACCGTCGGGCTCGCGTGTCAAAAGTTTGGCTCCATGTTTCGCCGTCCGCGCGGCATGTTTTTCAGCAGCGAAGACCGCGGCCAGTTTGGCGCCATGGTCCACAACTGGCCGTGCGACGACGTCGAAGTCATTGTCGTGACGGACGGCAGCCGCATTCTCGGCCTCGGCGACCTGGGCGTCAACGGCATGGGCATCCCCATTGGCAAGCTCGCGCTGTACACGGCGGCTGGCGGCATTGACCCGCGCAAGGTGCTGCCGGTGATGCTCGACACGGGCACCAACAACAAGTCGCTGCTGGAGGACCCGTACTACCTCGGCATGCCGCACCCGCGCCTCCAGGGCGAGGCGTTCTGGGGCATGGTCGATGAGTTCATGCGCGCCGTGCGCCACCGCTGGCCGAAGGCCTTGGTGCAGTTTGAGGACTTTTCGAGCGACCACGCGGCCGACGTGTTGAACGCGTACCGTCTCAAGCAGCTCTGTTTCAACGACGACATCCAGGGCACTGGTGCGACGGTGCTGGCTGGCGCGCTGAGCGCGTGCGCGCGGGTAAAGGTGCCGCTCAAGGACCAGCGCATTGTCATCTTGGGTGCCGGCAGTGCCGGTCTCGGCGTCGCGACCACGCTGCTGCAGGGCATGCTCCGTGAAGGGCTGACCGCCGACGAAGCGCGCAGCCGCTTCTACGTGCTTGACCAGCACGGGCTCATGGGCGCCTCGCGCAGCGGCCTCAACTCGGGCCAAAAGTACTTCGCGCGCTCGGATCTCGACGACAAGACGAGCCTCGTAGATCTCGTCAAGCAGGTCAAGCCGACCATGCTCATGGGGCTCAGTGCCGCGCGCGGTGCGTTCACGCAGGAGGCCGTTGAAGAGATGGCCAAGCACGTCGACATGCCCATCATTTTCCCGCTCTCGAACCCGACGTCCGTGGCCGAGTGCACGGCCCAGCAGGCCTACGAGTGGACGGGCGGCCGCTGCGTGTTTGCGAGCGGCAGTCCGTTCCCGCCGGTCGAGTACGGGGGCAAGACGTACGCTGTGAGCCAGTGTAACAACATGTTCATCTTCCCCGGCGTCGGGCTTGCGTGTACCGTGAGCCAGTCCGCACGTGTGACCGACCGCATGCTGTACGCCGCGGCCAAGTCGCTTTCCGAGTGCATGACGGAAGAGGAAGTGGCGAGCGGCCGCGTTTTCCCGTCGGTCAACAACATTCGCCACGTGTCGCTCAAGGTTGCGACGGCCGTCATGAAGGTTGCGCTCGACGACGAAATCGCCGGCTTCCGGCCGAAGATCCGCCGCGGCGCGAGCCTCGAGGAGTACATTGCGTCCAAGATGTACTACCCGTCGTACCACGCGCTTGTCGAGTAGGCAGACGCAAAAGACCGAGCGACAAAGCGAGGGAAGAGGAGAGCAGTGGTGGTGTGTTCCCGTTTGTCCATAACGTGTCTAGTTATGTACTTCCCACCAGAGATTACACCAATAAAAACGAACAACTATCGTTGGCTCTCGATGGCGGGGGCGATGAGCTGGAACTTGGAGATGAACGCGTCGAACATGTCGTCGTCATTGGTACTAGTAGTGGCGTGAGTTCCAAACTGATTGGTGTCGCGACGGACCGTGTGGAGACAGCCCGTGACGAAACCGCGCGGCGAGTCAATGTCCACGCCGCTCGCATACTCAAACGACTGACCGGGCTGGAGCACGGGGGTGTTGCCGACGATGCCCGGGGAGTGGCGAGGAAGCACGGTGCGCTGGCCACGCTCGCTCATGAATGTGAGTTGGCGGCCCGTGATCTGGACGGTCGCATCGGCATCTACAGGCACAGGGACAGAGAGCGTGGGTTCCCCTACTGGGGATTATTGCGAACGATTCAATGAGGACTTACTCTCGTTGGTGATTGTGACGCGATACGTGAAGCGAAAAAGATGCTGCGCCGGACTGGAGAAACTGGGCACGTACTGGCTTGTGGCTTCGATGCGAACGCCGTGGGTCTTGGTCACTGCAGGCAAGAACAGAAGGTCAGCCTCACGAAGCGATTGAGCGAGAAGCACTGTTGTCCACCCACCGCTGGAGCACTGCGCCAAAATCAATTGAGTGGATACCTCTTGTAGTGCACTACGAACACACAAACACCACTGTCAAAACCCCGGGATCCGATCCGATCATCTTACCCCACGGACAGGATAGCGTCGTCGAGCTTGGACGCGACAGCGCTGCGGTCCGTTTCAGCGGCGCTCGCCTTGAAGCTCTGGCGCACCATCTCTGACACGCTCTCAAAGTGGTCTTCGTATCGGAACCCGCGCTCTTGGGCCTCATAGAAATCCTTCAGTGACCGAATGCGCACGGGTTCGTCGTCTTCGCCTTGCGCTGCCACGTGGGCCGCGCGCGGATGCACGAAGTGGCCGTGGCCCCACTGCTCCACTTGCAACGCATTGCGCAGGCGGAACTGCGGCGTGCGCTGGAGATCGATTGCGTCCCGCAGGAGGCACTTGTAGATGGCCTTGATGGTGCTGGCCTTGGCCATGGTGCGAGGAGATCAGAATAGGAAGCCTTTGGCCATCAAAAGCTCTCTATTAGGAAAAAGACAGTACTGAGGTCTGTATCAAAACACGGTAGGCATGCAGCTTCAACAACGAACACCCCAGGACCGTTTCGTCCATGGAAGATATCGGCGCAGAAGGCACTCATAAAGCCGCAACAATGTGCTACACACGCTCTAACTCACTCGCCACGCCAATGGCGCCACGCTGAACGGACGCGGATCCGCAGACACTATCCATACACATTGTGTTGCTTTCGACGCGTTTTCTACGTGTGGAGACGAAGATGGAAACGAGGAGGTCTGTTCCATGGGTTTGCGTCCAGCTCCAAGTGAGTCACGCAGTCTCTCTCTCTCTCTCTCTGTGCATCAGCAGCTGTCCTAGTCTTCTCTGCATGACAGGTATGGCTCCACTGCATGTCGAAACGACCGCCGTACATTATTTTATCCACTTTGGTTTTCCTACCGAGACCATCATGGCCCATTACCATACAACCACAAGCTTTCGCCTCGTGCAGCTCTCGCGCGAAGACCTGATCCTGCAATGCAAGCGCGACGACTATGAAGTGTGGGGCGCACCAGACCTGACAATGGCCGAGTACCAAGCGGAAGAAATGCTCCAGCGCCAAACAGCCCACTCGCAACGAGGGCTCATCGTGTGGGGTCTGGTCATTGACCGACACCCACTCGCATCGAGCAGTTCTTTTGGTGCGGAAATCGATATGTCGGATGACGACCTCATCACCGAACAGGACGCAATTGTGTGCCACTGTGAGAGTCATACGTTCGACTGCCTCTTGCGCAAACCCAGCGGCGACGTGGTGAGAGGGTCGTCGTTCCATATCAATGCCGTGTACACACTCCCCGAGTACCGCAAGCAGGGCCTCGCTAGCTACTTCCTCAAGCAGGTGACCCTCCAGCTCTCGCGACTGGAGAATGCCGTGGCGTCAGTGCTGTTCTCCGACATTGGACCGACTTTCTACGAGCGTCTCGGCTGGCAGGTGCACCGCTCCACCGAGGCCTCGGTCGACGTCGTCGCGTCACGAAACTGTGCTGCAGTTGAAATTGATAACAACGATTTATCGCGTTCGGGACACAACAATGTGTCGCCTCTCTTTCTGGACCAAGAGCTCGACGTGTTGCTGGCCCACGAACACTCTCGCACCGAAAGCTGCTTGCAGCAACTCGACGAGAAGCAGCGTGAAGTGTTTGCGGCATTGCCCACGCGCGAGTGCCTCGAGTGGCAGTTCTGCAGTGGCGTGCTTCATGCGTTTGTGCGACAATACGCAGTGTCGCCGACACAGTGCGGCGTCACAGTGGGTGGTCGTCACCACGACCTCGGGTTGTTCCTGTGGGCACATGATCTGCGCGCGTCGACGCTGTACATTCTGTACGCGAGCATCCCAGATGACGCGCCGGGTGTCGCACTACGGCTGCTGCGAGAAGCGCTTGACGAAGCCCATCGATTTGGGCTGCGCCACATTAAAGTCTGGGACCCGCCCGCCGTGTTGGCGCACCCGCATGTCACGCGGCACGTCAGCATCGCCTTTTGCGACCGCGACGACGCGCTCTCGAGTCTGCTGGTGTTCAAGCACGCCCGTGACGACCCGAACTCGAACGTACGACCAAAGTGGCTCCACAATGAACGGTTCGCGTGGGTCTGAGTCGTGCGTCATCCAAAAACAGTATGGTCGATTGTGGTATCATATCTTGCGTCGCTCTATAATACGTGCCATTCAAATACATGGTTGTTTTATGCACAAGATGTTCGGGTGACGATACTGTATACTCAGATGGAGGATGTCACGACGGACAAGAGGATGTTGTTGCCGTGGAATCAGATTCTCGGAACCCTCACGACGCACTTGAAAGGCTAGGAATGGTTAGCACGGTGTTGTCTCTATAGGCCGCATGATACTCAATGGTCCAACGGCTCATGGCAAAACGTCAACTTCAACTGAGCCAATGCGCAAGATGGCCAGAGATCTGGGGACGCCCACGAGCTCCTTTGACGGCAGTGCGTGCTCGACAGGACCTCCTGGGACCCTTGTCTTGCGGTGCTATCACCGCTGAAATACACTCACTTGCGAATCTGCCTACGACAGCGCAACCCCCAAGCTTCCTTCTCGCCTACCTCTCCCTCCTCTCTCAATTCCAGAATGAAGCCTTCGATCTGCACCTTCGTGATGGGCTGTGCCGCGCTCTGGCACTACGAGGCCTCCAAGGCGGTCCACGCTCAAGGCATCTACGTCTCTCGCGACGCCAACTCGAGCTCGATCATTGTCACGGACAACAACAACAACGGCAACCCGTCAGTGCCTTCGACAACTGCACCGGTCATTGTGGTTGGACCTGGCGCCACGACGGATGACACGCCGCCCATCGTCGCAGTCAGCAACGACACGATCATCGCGATCGCTGGCGGTGGCTCGTCCACGGCTGCGTCTGGTAAGGCTGGGCCACCGCCCGCATCGCTCATCCCGCCGACGGACGCCATGAAGACGTTTGCCCCACCAAAGTACCTTGACGCGTCGACAATCCGTGACCGCGCTATCCCGACCAATAACTGGTGGGGTAATATCATCGCCCATGACACAAACACGGCCATTCAACCCGTGTGGGCGAACCCGTTTGCGCTCCAGGTCGCGGCTGACACTGCGCCGTTCGGTCTCTCCGTGAGCTACCCGTTCCGCAGCCGTGTCACGGGTGGCAGCACCGGCAACGGCAATGCCAACCGCTACTATGCGCACGGCATCTTGCGCGAGTTCATGTTCTCGGCTGCCGAATTCAGTGCGCGGCCGACGATCCAGGTCACAGACTGGGCCGACATCGGCGTCACGCTTCGCCTCCAGAGTGCTTTTAACGCCAAGGCCCAGATGGAGACGACGCTCGTGAGCGGCATGGCGTACGTGTCAGCGACCTACAGTGGTGGCATCTCACCCAAGCTCGTGTCGACAGCCTCGATCGCGAGCGTCAATGGCCGTTCGGCCAGTGGGCTCGGCGAGGTCACGGCGTCCAAGTTTGAAATCGTGTACAGCAGCGGTCAGAAGTGGATCTTGTATGCACTCTCGCGAGACGCGCAGAAGGAGCAGCCCATCACGCTCAAGATCGAGGCCGGGTCGACGCTCGCGAGTTCTGGCGCGTTCGACGGCATGCTGCGCGCAACGCTGGCACTGCAGGACACTTTGGTGCCAACGCTCGATCAGTGCAAGTCGTGTGTCGTGCATGGCGCGTCGGTTGTGCTCGAGAGCGACACGGCGTACGTCTTCAACTGGAAGACGATGGGGAACTGCGCCACTGGTATGCTCCATTACGCCATGCAGCACCAGCTGCAGACGCTCGACTCATCCAGCGGTCGCGTGGTGGATGGCATGCTCGCGTACTCGACGACGCGCGGCGCGCTGCATGGTGTCGTATCTACTGGGACCTCTTGGAAGTTCAAGGAGATGCAGCCCATCGCCGAGGACTTTTACCCGTCGCGCAAGATCGCTCCCCAGGTCGTCAAGGAGCAACGGCTTCTCGAACAGCTCACGAAGGACATCCAAGCGGCCGACTGGTCGATTCCGCTGGGCGGCAGCTACTACTTTAATGGCAAAGCCGCGCAAAAGTACGCGTCGCTGTGTCTCATGGCCAACGACCCAGCTCTCGTCGGTCAAGACAAGACACTGCTCACGACGTGTCTCGGCAAGCTACGCAAGCTGATGGCGCCGTTTCTCGACAACTCGTGGACCCACAAGCTCCAGTACGACCGCGTCTACGGTGGCATCGTGAGCTCGGAAGGTTTTGTCAAGAACGATCTGGGCGCCGACTTTGGCAACACCATGTACAACGACCACCACTTCCACTATGGCTACTGGATCTACACGAGCGCCGTGATCAACCTGCTAGACCCGACGTGGTCGGAGCTCAGCCGACTCAACACGATGGCGACGTTGCTCGCACGGGATGTGGCCAACTATGAGGCCGACGAGCAGTTCTTCCCACGCTTTCGCGCATTCGACTGGTTCCGCGGCCACTCGTACTCGCACGGCGTCACGTCGTTCGCCGACGGCAAAGACCAGGAGAGTACGTCCGAAGACATGAACTTTTCCTACGGATTCTACCTCTTTGGCAAGGTCACCAAGAACGCTCGCATGGAGACGGTCGGTAAACTCATGGCACGCCTGAACGCCCACGCTGTCCGCACGTACTTTCTCATTGACGACAGCAGCGCCGTGCATCCAAGCAGCTTCAAGCCCAACAAGGTCACGGGCATTTTCTTTGACAACAAAGTGGACTACGCGACGTGGTTTAGTGCCGAAAAGCACTGCATCCACGGCATCCAGATGATCCCGATCTCGCCCATGACCGAGTTCGTGCGCTCCAAGCAGTTTGTGAAGCAAGAGTGGACCGAAGTGCTCGCGAACACGCCCATTGTGACCAAGGAAGACACGACCAACGCGTGGCTGAGTCTGCTCTACGCCAACTACGCGACCGTGGACAAGACCAAAGCAATGGACGTGCTTCAAAAGGCGAAGATGGATGACGGACTCTCGCGCGCGTGGGCGCTGTACATGGCCGCATCCCAGGCGTAAGAAGGGACCACGAAAGGTTCCGCCAGCGGAGGTTTCTGTCGATACACTGCCTCGATAAGGCAATGCGTGAAGAGGAGATCGGCGACGAAGGATGAGAAAAGTAGTAGCTCAGATTGACTTCTCAATACAGTACGTTTGCCATTAATGTTCTTGGGGCCTTTGGCCAGCGCTGCTTCGCTCTGGTTCGTGACCACTGCCAACAGCATCAAACTGGGCGAGAACGTTGTCCAAGTCAGATGCAAACGCCTAGCAGAGAGATATGAGTAAGCACAAGTGGGTACTACAGTAGAGGTCGAGCGTGGAATCCAATACCCACTTGCACATCGAAAAGCTTCATGTCCAGTTCGTCTTGGGCACCTCCGAGCTCTTGCAGCCACGATGCCTGGAGCTTTAAGCTGAGCTCCTTGACACCAAGATCAAATACTTCCTCCCGCAGTTTCGAGGAGGCATCGATCTCGTTGGTGGCTTCACGTTCGGCATCGAGGAGAATTTGAGCGACTTGTTGGTTGCCATTTCTCTACGGAAGGAATCCCAAGAATCAGTCGACAGACTTTTGAATGCAAAGGGAACCGCTGGTTGGAATCCCACGCTAGCTGCCATGGACGCCTCCGTTTCCCTCAGCGTTAGCATCATCTTCGTGCGTGCAGCTTCAGCAAAACGCCGAGCATGCTAGCGCCGTTACAAATCCAGTCAGCCAACACGGTACTGAACATGATATCGACCCATAGCGTGTACCTCAGCTTCTTCAAGCAGAGTCGCCTCGCAGGCTTCGTCTTGCTCAGTAGCGACTGACTCGACAGCTTCCTGTTCAGCCTTCTCTTCCTGCGATGCATATGCGATTGCTCTTGTCAGCTTCTTAGAACTCTGCTTTCCATGGGTTTATTTGGACAACTTGCCATGCTCTTGAGTGCGGACTGCATAGCCAGTTCTTGCTGCGTCTTCCATTGATAGAGTTCGTCGATCGCGCGGCTCATCTACACTGCAGCGTCAGTTATGGACACAAACAGAAATCCGGATCAGATCGTACCTGAGCGAGGGTCTCATCCGACGTAGTTGATCGTAAGCGGTCTGCTTCTTCAATGGCTTCAAGGAGATCGTCATCATAATCGTGGTCGTCACTTTCTTCACATGCCGCTTCTAGCTCGTCCTCCACCGGCTTCTCGCCCCCCTCTGTGGCGGCCAGCGGATCAGTGCTGTCGGGTTCGTCGCTGCCATCAGCGTGGTTGTTTCCACCCACGTTGGTGTCTGCAACGTCCGCGTGGATAGGACTGACCACAAGCGGCGGTATCCTCGCTGGGTGACGTCGCTTGCGGGAAGGAAAGAGCTTTCGTTTGAGTACACCGAGTTTATTGCTCCCCACGGGCACCTCGCCATTCTCAGACCGTGCATCGGCGTGGATCGCCACGGGCGATGCGAGCACCATCGCCGCGTGCATGGACTCCTTGGGCTCGCACTCGTTATTGGAGCGAAAGATCATCTTGGACGGACACACGTGTATTCGGGCGTGAAGAGGTTTGCACTTGAGAATGCCACACGTTGTAACCTACCTGCATGAGCCGGCGGCCATGGGATGCTGGGAGCCCTCCAGCTCCATCTTGGGTCGGAGTGCGAGTAGTCTTCACGTGGAGCGCGACACGGGGGCTCTGTGTTGGCTGGTTATCGCCCAGCATTTCGCCTTGCTCAACGCGATCCGCGTCGCTTCAAGATCCCGTGTGCCTTTGTCGAAAGTGAACCAAGGTTAACTGGCGCCAAGTGAACCCTCGCGACCTTTCGACATTACATGCGCGAAGCGTCGCCCGGGCAAGCATCGAGCGACTCATCGATGGGGCTCCTTGGATTCGTCTCTAGAAGGGAGGCCCTATATTGTATCCAAACGCTGGGTGGCGACTGGTAGCAGAGGGTCGCATGGGGGCGACCATTCAAAGGATCCAGGGAAGGAAAGGGCCCACATGGCGCCAGAGGCATTCGAGAATCCACTCTCACTTCGTACTAGGCAAGCAAGCGTGAGAACATAAAACCAGCGGCAAGCTCCATTCGTGGTCGTGGACAATATGCGTGGAATGACGTGGTCGATCGCGGCATTGGTCACCGTTGTTTGCGTACTGAGTATGATCACTCTCATGGTGGTGGGCGAGTGCCCCAACGGCTGCTCAGGCAACGGTGATTGCATGGCCAAGGACATGTGCAACTGCTACAAGAACTACCAAGGAAACGACTGCGGCGACCGCACGTGTCTCTTTGGTCGTGCCCACGTCGACACGCCCAAGGGCGAC
>JAADXL010000356.1:0-31181 GCA_023337755.1 Pythium aristosporum
CACGGTGGACATGCTGAACCTCGCGGCCGAGAAGGGCGTGCGTCCGGTGATCCAGAAGCTTCCGATGAGCAAGGCGAACGAAGGCATTGAGATGGTCGACCAGGGCAAGGTCCGCTACCGTGTCGTGCTCGAGAACTAGACAAGTATGTAGTTCACATAGTCCTCATCTCAAATGATAGCGAGAAGCCATTGATACATCCCTCATCCCTGAGCAATTGCCCATGTCTCCTACAACTCCGTCTGACAGATGCCCAACTCAGCAGAGTGTTGGTCTGCTGATCTTGTCACTATTTCCAGTTGAAGCATGGTCACTCTAACGAGGTCGCGGCAAAGGGATCTCGGAATGATGGTCTTCCATATTCTCTCTTCGGGCGGAAATCAGAGAGCTACAGTCACTGGCGACCATGGGCGGCTTTGGCTTTGGGCTGCTCGCGGACGTGCAGATGCTGGGCTTCTACCAGGCGCAGCACAAGCAAACCCTCAAGCCCTTTCTCGCGTACGTGATCCAGGTCACGACCACGAACGCGCAGTCGTTTCTCATCTACCGACGGTACTCGCAGATCGCGGCGCTCGCGACCAAGCTCCATTTCCATCCGTCGGTCGGACTGCCGCCAAAGTACGCGCTCCAGGTGTTCCCACTCACGGAAGATCAGTTGCGGCAGCGGTTTGAAGGGCTCGAGGCGTTCATCGCTGAGGTCTTTACGACGCTCTCGCGGCAGCATGACGACGGGCTCCAGCACGACGTGAATTCCATGGCGGGTCTCGACATGCAGATCTTTTACGACTTTGTATCCCACCAGAGGAACCGCCCGCCGGTCGCTGTCAAGGCACTACCGGACTGGGCCACGCCCACCGTTTTCTCGGCGATCATGGGCTCGGCGGCGTCCGAGTCGTCGCGCCATCTCATGTCGCATTTCGCGGCCGCGACGGACTTGTACCCTGTGTCGCGGGCGTCGTCCGTGGCGAGCAGCGTCGAGCAGGCCGACGGCGTCAACTTTGGTGGTCCCCACGCGTGGCAGGACGTCGACAGCATGGACAGCGAAGAGGCCGGCGTGCTTGTCGACTATGACGAGTCGTCCACGAGCGGCGCCAATGGCATGGGCGGCGAGCACATTTCAAACCAGTTTCGCAACGAGATTTTGCAGGCCGAGGGCAATCTGAACGCACTGTGGAACTGTATCAAGGCGTACGAGAGTGCAACCAAGGCGTGGTGGTCCACCTTGGGCACGGTCGTGGACGAGTACAAGCGCGTGAGCGAGATGGCGCTGTTCAAGGTCGCGCGCAACAGCGACGGGTCCACGGCACGCAAGGGCGAGAGCACGCTGCGGGTCGCATCGTCTAGTCTTGTGGCCGCGCAGCGAGAGATTTTGAACGAATTACAAGTGGTTTTTGACCACACGTCGCGTGAGCAAGTGATGGCGCCGCTGGAAAATTTGGTGCGCGATTTGCTGCCCGAGGTCAAGCACTCGTACTGGACTCGGCTCGCGAATATGCAGCAGGCGGGAGACTTGAGTGGGGGAGGCAGAAGTGGCCTGGCGGATACTGTGAATGTGAGGCGCTTGCTGCAAGAGCGAGACGGGCTCCATGAGCGTGTGCGGGAAGATGTGCAGGACAGTATGGCATCACTGCTCCAGCTTCAGTCTCAACTGTTGGAGAGCATCAACGCCAAGATGCTTCCTCACAAACCCGCCGACTCGCCCGCGGCTGATGCGACGGTCTCCGATGAAGACACCGAGTTGAATGCCGCGCGGGATGCGATCGAAGACGACTCGACGAGGTCGGCCGAGGAGAACGAGAACGTTCCCAGTAATACTGTTGATCCAGACGACGTCGCAGAGGCCGTGGGAAGTACGTCAAGTATCACAGAGGAGGATGACGCGAATCAAGCGGCACGACTCTGGCTGTGGGGCCGCGCACCTAAGAGCGAATCCGGCTCTCCGCTGCTGCTGCGGCCCAAAGAAGTGTCCGTGTTGCCCGGGCAAACGATCGTCCAGGTCGCGTGCGGCGGAGAACACCTTCTCTACTTGACGGACGGTGGAGACGTGTACTCCTTTGGCGACAATGACGACAAGAAAGCAGCGTCGACCAGTGGCGTCCCGCCGAGCAGCTTTGTGGCGCCTCGTCTCATTGAAGAGTTTGCTCTGGAAAAGGCATTGCATCGCACCAAGATTGTTCGAGTGGCGTGTGGTGCGCAGCACTCGCTGGGCATTACAGAGGGCGGCGAGTTGTACACGTGGGGCAGTGGCGAAGACGGACGGCTTGGCCACGGTGACATGCGCGACCGAAGCGTGCCGCGCAAAGTCATGAGCCTGCTTCGCCATCGGGTCGTGCAGGCAAGTTGCGGTGGTGCCCACACGGCCGTGCTCACGGAATCGTGTGCGCTGTTTACATTTGGTCGAGGACGCAACGGCCGCCTCGGCCTTGGCGATAACAAGTGGCGGGACACGCCCCACGAAGTGACGGGCTTTCCGCAAGGCGTGGGCGTCGCACAGGTCGTGTGTGGCTGGAATTTCACAGTCGCGCGGACTGTGAGCGGACGGCTTTACTCGTGGGGGAAGCAAGGTGAGGGCCAGTGTGGGTTGGGGTACGTAGACAAGGACCAATTGTCGCCTCAGCTCGTCGAGAAGCTTGCTGACGTGACTGCCGTGGACGTGGCCTGCGGCTACACGCACACGATCGTGCTGACGTCGACCGGCGATGTGTATTCCTGGGGGCTCGGTGAATACGGACAGCTTGGACGGGGTATTGTCTACCAACCGGTGCCGGAACAAGTCGACTTTTCGGCCGTGCTGTGTCCGCCCGACGTTGTGACGCAAGTCCACTGCGGCGCCTTCCACTCGGTCGTCACGACCAACTCGCGCGTCATGTATGCGTGGGGGCTCAATCTCTATGGGGCGTGTGGACTCGGACACACTGTGAACAAAGATACCCCCGAGCGCATCGACTGCTTCCGTCCCAGCCGAGATCTCGTGGTCGCGTGTGGCCACAAATACACAGTGGCCGTCGAAGTGGATCGTGCGAGTGGGAGTGCGAGTGTCCCCGCGAATGGAAGTGGTAGGGGTCTTCGGATTCACACGGGGTCCATGGACTCGCTTCCACCTGTGCTGGGGGTCAGCGTCGTCGACGCTGGACTGGTCCCGCGGTCGGACTGGGGCATGCCGACCTGGATCCCTAGCCCCACGAACGCGGCCACAATGTATAGCCAAACGTCCGAGTCCCGACACTCGATCCACGAACGGGAAGAGGAACTGCGCAAGGCCAAGAAGCTCTGGCGCACGCGGATCTTACGCGACTGGGAAGAGAATAAGGACACGCCGCTGGCCCACGCCATGTGGCGCCAGGGCATCCCGCCGTCCATTCGCGCGCGTGTGTGGCCGCTAGCGATCGGCAACAAGCTCAAGATCACGCCCGAGATGTATCAGATTTACCGAAAGCGCGCGATCGCGTACAAGCTCGAGCGCGACGGTGGCGGTGCCAAGAATGGCGGCGGCGTGATCGGCAAAGAGCACACGCTCGCGCTGATCGACACGGACTTGCCGCGCACGTTTCCGTCACTCAAGCTCTTTGATGCCACAGGTCCGTACTATGAGTTTCTGCTCGAAGTGCTGGAGACGTATGCGTGCTATCGTCCGGATCTCGGCTACATCCAGGGCATGTCGTACCTCGCGGCGCTGCTCTGTCTCCACATGCCGCAGGATCGGTACCTCGCGTTCCAGTGCCTCGCCAATCTCATGGTCAACGAGCACTTGTTCACGTTCTACTTGCTCGACGCGGAGCTCTCGGACGTGTACTACAAGCTCTTTGAAGAGTTTCTGCACTCGCGGCTGCCAGAGCTGCACCGCCACTTCCAGTCGATCGGTATTTCGAGTTCCATGTACCTCATGAACTGGCTGCAGACGCTGTTTATGCAGGTGCTGCCGCTCGAAGTGGCCGTCCGCGTCGTCGACAATTTCCTGCTCGACGGCACCGTGTTTCTGTTTCGCTTGGCCATGGCGATCCACGAGCTGCTGCAAAGCGATTTGCTCGGAACGGAGATTGACGAAGCCATGCCGATTATCCAGAAGAGCCACTTGTACCAGGACCTGTGGCTCACGCGCATTACGGAAGATGAGCTCTTTGCCACGATCGCTCAGATCGCCGTGCCCACGCACGTGTACTCGGCTCTGGACCGCGTCGTGAACGACGTCTTTTTCTATGAGAAACGCCGCGCCAAGTCGGATCTTAGCCCGAACGATCTCATCGCGGTCGCGAGCGGCGGGCAAAGCGTCGGTATTGGTCGCGTGAAGAACGAACGGCGACGCATGTACTCGATCAGCGACACGCTGAACGGCGTGCTGGGTGGTTTCTAGATAGAGTAGAGTCATTGCAGTGGAGCGGGCGCCGCTACACGCGCAGCAATGAGTTGGGGGCGTCCCCACAACTGATGGACGAAGACGCAACGAGGCACCCGCGCACCGGCAGCCGACGAGATTAATGCTGTCCCGTCCCAAGCAGCTTTCCGACGGTACACTCACACCTCCACCTGGTCGATTCTACACCTCCGAAAATCCCAGCTACATCTCGATCGCGATGGGCGCAGCTACCGGGACTGACACGTTGTCGTGTCCTGTGGTTGAGGTGACGATAACTCAAAGAGGTCTGAAACATCTACAAGATCACGACACTCTACAGCTCTACACTGTAGACACTGATGCCGAAGAGAATGCCGCCACACGGGTCCGTTTCGAGTGCACCCTTGCCTCTGCTTGGAACCTTATTGGATCCCTATCACTAGTTTAGAAACATACAATGCACGATGTCAGTCTTTCCGCGGTCGCACACATCTCCTGCAGCGCCAATGGCCTCGTCGCGCCCCGTCACCTTCCATAACCAGCTCATCGGTTCACAAGTCTCGCATGACTCAAGTCGTGCCGTAAACACGGCGCTGTATTCGAGTATGCTTTACGCATAATTTCTTCTTCACCATCACCGTTCCGTTCTCGCACCACTCTTCTCAGTCGCTCCAACACCACACAGAGAGAGAAATGGGCGACGCACTGCGCATCCCCGAGGTCGACCTCTCGGCGCCCGATGCCGCGCAGAAGCTCCGCGCGGTACGTTCCAACTGGTGAGACTTTCACGGTGCGTCTGTAGCCATGTCCCACTTAACGGAGACCGTGGATGCTGTAGGCCTGCGTCGAGGTTGGCTTTTTCTACCTCGTGAACCACGGCGTGGACGCGGCGCTGCTGCAGCAAGTGTACTCGGAGATGGCGCATTTCTTCAAGCAGCCGCGCGCCGAGAAGGAGAAAGTGCTGGCGAACAAGTACATGCGCGGGTACACGTCCATGAACGAAGAGACGCTGGACCCGGCCGTGCAGACCCGTGGGGATACGAAAGAAGGCTACTACATTTGCCGCCATACGGACGAAAGCTCGCCCGACATGCAGTACCCACTCCATGGCCCCAATGTGTTTCCCGACGAGAACGAGTACCCACGCTTCCGCGCCGTGATGGAAAAGTACCACGCCGTCATGAGCGAGCTGGGACTCGCGGTCGCCAAGCTGTTTGCTGATGCCGCCGGCGCACGCGGCGCATTTGACGGCGATGGATTGTTCGACAAGCCCATGGCGGCGCTGCGGCTGCTCCACTATGACGCCGTGCCGTCTGATGTGGCGTCCGGTGTCTTTGGCGCCGGTGCCCACACGGACTACGGACTGCTTACGCTGCTGTCGACGGATGAGAACCCGGGGCTTCAGATCTGGTACAAGGACCAGCAGTGGATCGACGTGCCGCCGCGAGCGGACGCTTTCATCGTCAACATTGGTGACATGGGCGAGCGCTGGACGAACGGGCTCTTCAAGTCGACGCGCCACCGGGTCGTGAACCTGACGGGCAAGGAGCGGTACTCGGTGCCGTTCTTTTACGAACCGAATTACACGTGCCGCGTCGAGTGCTTCCCGTCCTGCGTGAGTGACGAGAACCCAGCTAAGTACGAGCCCACGACAAGTGGCGAGCACCTCGTGGCCATGTACAAGGCGACCCACGCAGGGTTCGACGCCTAAGCTCAGTCCGTGAAGATGGAGGGAGACTGTAGTATTGGTATTTTTAGGGCTCAGAGAATACCTGCGCCATTGGCATCCACCACAATCTCCTTCAGTCAGCACCCTGCCATGGCGGAGGCATCGTGGAAATGCTGGCTCTGCTGGCAGCTGAATGTCGCTGATGCGTCGCGCTGCGTGTGCTGTCGCCGGGACAAGAGCTGCGGACCCAAGAGCCTCGTGGATGCGAAGCACGCAAAGCCCTTTGCACTTCATGGACTCGGCGCGGCGACTCACCCGTTCCGAACAGACCAGATCGCAGCGCTTGCCGACGCAGGCCTCGACCTCCAAGCGACTGACTCGGTACGATTGGATCTCTCGTGGTCACGACAGTGCGGCACTGATCCCTTGCATCCTGACTGGGGGAAACAGAATGGATGGGCAGCTTTGCACTGTGCCGCGCGGCTTGGCCAAGATGGCGTGGTCCACAGTCTTCTCAAAGCCGCCGGACCCACGTGTGTCCACGCTCTCGTCGAGGCCGCGTCGGTCGGAGGCTGGCGGGCTCTCCACCATGCGATCGCTGCGGGGCATGTCCGTGTCGTCGAAGAGTTGCTAGTCGCCGACGCTGACGTGGGTGCTCGCCTTGCCCAGTCGGCCGACGGTCTCACGCCGCTCCACCTCGCGGCCAAGCTAGGCCACGTACGCATCGTCGAGCTGCTGATGCAGTGCGGCGCCGACGCGCTCGCCACGACTCACCATCTCGGACGAACCGCTCTCCATCTAGCCATCGACGGCGGCCCGCATATCGAGACCATTCGGTTTCTCTGCGCACATACAGATTTGGTGGGCCTGTACGATACGCAGGGCTTGGCGCCTCTCCAACAGGCTATAAGTCTCCCCACCCTCACGCCCGGGCGAAAGGAAATACTGGCGACAATCGAGTCGGCGTTACGCGAGCGAGGCGTAAGCGAACTCCGGCTTTTACCAGTTTTTCTCAGTGAGAACTTGGGTGACAACTTCATTCGGCGCTAAAGGTCGCGAGCGACTCGCAGAACGCGAGCTGTGCTGGTGACAGGGCCAAGAAGCACGCCTTGTCGATCTCGAGCCACGTGAGTCTTTTTAGCCCCGCGAGCGTCTCGGGCAGTGAGAGCAGCGGCGGATTCTTTTGGAGAAAGAGACTCTCGAGAGGCGCAGCGCTGCCGAGTGTCGACGGGAGCTTTTGCAGGCTGTTGCCACGGAGATCGAGGCGAACGAGGTGAGAATGTGAGAAGAGTTCTGGCGGCAGCTTGCTCAGTTTATTGTGGCTGAGATCGAGCCGCTGGAGGGAAGGCAGAGAGCCGAGTGCAGTGGGCACGCGCGTGAGCTTGTTGTGCGAGAGCCGAAGCTCCACGAGTACCGTGAGCGCCGCCCATCCAGACGCCGGTAGCTGCACGAGGGCGTTGTCATTTAGATCCAAGTACTCGATCGCAGTCATGACACCAAAGACTCCGCTTGTTGCTTCATTCTTATTGACTGGTTCTTCAGACTCGTCGTGTTCGTCTTGATTGTCGGGACTGCCGCCCCACGCCTTGAGCCGATTCTCGGCATACGTCAGCGTCTTTAGCTGACGAAGACTGGCCATTGCGTGTTGTGGGAAGATATCCACGCGATTGCCCATCAACGACAGGTTCTCCAGTGCGTGGAGCTGCGCAAAGGACCGCGGCAGCTCCATAAGCCGGTTCTGCTGGAGAAACAGCACGCGAAGCGAGCCGAGCATGCCCACTGCCGACGGCAGTTCGGTCAGCAGGTTGCCCGACAGATCGCACACTTGCAGAGCCTGCAAATTGCCAAACGCTTGAGGCAGCGTCGTGAGGCGGTTGCCGCTCGCGTTGACACGTGTGAGCGAAACAAGACACGGGAACGACTTTGGCAGCTTTCGGAGCCGGTTCGCGTGGACGTCGAGATGCTGGAGCTTGGCGAGGTTGCCGAATTCGGTGGGGAGACGCCGGAGCTCGTTGCCATGGAGCCAGAGCGACTCGAGATTGACGAGGTCGCAGAAGTTGCCCAGAAGCCCCTGGAGTTGGTTGTAGCTCAGGTCAAGCGATGTGAGCTTGTGGAGCTCATGAAACGACAGCGGCAGAGACTGGAGATCGTTGCGCTCGAGCGATAATTGTCTGTGGATAGAGAAAATAAAGAAAAGACTTTGTCAGCTCCACCACTCCTTCCTCTTCTTCTTTACGTACTCGAGTTGTGTGAGACAGCCAAAGCTCGCCGGCAGCGAGCCAAGCCGTGTGTAGGTGAGCCGAAGCTCGCGCAGGTGTAGCGCCTTGGCGATCGCACTCGGTGGGATCACGAGCAAATCGCGATGGCAAATCTGGAGCGTCTGCTGCTGCGTTGCGGCGAGCGCATCCTCAAACTCGCGTAGCGCATTGGCCGAGATCGCCTGTGTACTTGCCCCGCCGCCCATGGAGTTTGAGGTCGAGAGGAGAGCCACCTACAGAGGGAGAGAGAAGAGAGAGAGCACGCCCTTTCGTCGTCGGGCCGTTATCTCTCACCCGCCGCTCACAGTTCCATTCTTGGAGGAGACAGGATGAAAGCCTTCTTCACCTCTTCGAGCAATACTCAAAAGGCGCGACCCACACTGTCGCATCGAGCGTGACTTCTCGGACGAGGCCCGGTTCGAATAAGTGGCTTAGGTTTGGCTCCTGAGATCGAATCGACGCATGTAAGCTGACTGACAGTTGATGAGTGACAGCGGCAACTCCGTGGTAGCTCCACGAAGTACTACCACCTTTCGCCCACCACGAAGTTGATTATTGAGTTAAAATACGTCGCCTACAACGTTGGCGTCTCCTTCTGTCGTAGAGAAGTGCAGTAAAGACGATTGCGATCAAGTTTGTTTGACCAATCGCTTCGCACATGTAAACTCTCGACCTCATTCAAAGTATTTCATTTGGCTACTGTAGACAATATGAAGGCGTTCCATTCCCATTGCATTGCAAGCATGATGGGTGGACAGATTTGATGAGCCGGACGAGTGAGCCAACTGACTGACGACTCAAATCTGGAATTCGCTTGGCGCTGACGAGATCAGCGCAACAACAACTCACCTGGCGTTTGTCAACAGATCAAGCCTGTCCAAACCAACCGGTCCGACAAACGCGGACGCCCCGGGTCGGACCAGGCTTTCCACATGCATTTACTGTGAGATCAAATACTAAATCTTCTCAAATATAATGTTGAGGCTACTTCACCGGTATGCGAACATTACTGAAATAAACCAATTCATATGTGTTCAAAAATGACATTTAAATTGTAGTTTGGTACCATAAATGTAATAAAGAGCTCAACATTGCTCGAATTTGTATTTTGGTTAAACAGCTGCCATTTTGGCGGGAAGTTGTTTGGTGCGCGAGAAGCTACGAAGAGAAATGGCGGAAGACGATAGCGCCGCGTACGACGCGCTGCTGCGGCGCGCGGCGGCGGCGGCGGAGGCGGCTGCCGATGAACAGAACGGACGAGGGGACGGGGAAGAACCTGGAGGAGGTGGAGGGCTTTTGGACAGCGACAGCGACGGCGAGCGTGAGCGCAGCAGCAAGCGCCGACGGCTGCGTCGCGGCGGAGCTCCTGGTGGTGGGGGAGGAGGCGACAGCGACGGCGGAGGCGATAGTGACCACTACAGCGGTGGTGGCCACACTGGCGGACGGGGCTTTGACAGTGGTGACGACGATGACGTCGTCGAAGAGGAAGTCGTGGAAGAAGAGATCGTCGAAGACGATGACGGCGACGACGATTATGGCGACCAGGCCGAAGAGGCCGACGACGACATTGTCGATGAGCTGGACCTCCAGCGCCGCGAGCGCGTCTACTTCTCCGATGAAGAAGAAGACGAAGGCGAGGACCTCGTCGAAAACGCCGCCATGTGCGTGAGCTTCGCGCATTCGTAGCTATTGGACTCCATACGCTCATGTTCTCTATGTATCGCTGTGACAGGGACTACCGCCGTATGGAGACGCTCGATCGGTACGACACGCAGCAGCTCGACAACCGCGAGTACGCCGACATGGACTTTGACACGCGGCGCCGCGTCGAAGAAGAATTGAACCGCCGCGACGCCCGCGAGGGTCGCATCGCGCAGGTCTTCCGGGACGATATGGAGACAGAACACGACGATGCCCATCGACGACGCTTGATGCGCGGACGGGACGAGTACGGCGCTGATGGTCTGAGACCGGAAGATATGGCCGCACTCGAAGAGGACGACATGGTCAATCTGGAACACTTTGACGTGCCGCTGCGCGAGTGGATCGCCGCTGATCGCCCCCGCAACGAGATCAAGCGACGCTTTGTGAGTCTCTCTCTGATTATGTTCATAGTCAACGCCTCTGGGGTACTCAGGCTGACTGAGTTTTTGTATATGGGATCTAGAAACTCTTTCTAAACACGTTTACGGACCAGCACCAGACGCTCAAGTACCACCAAAAGATTGTCAAGATGGCGCAGCGAAACGAGCAGTCGCTGGAGATTGAAATCGGCGATGTGATCCACAGTATGTCCATGATCGCCGCGTGGATCGTCGAGGCGCCCAAGGATATGCTCGCCATCTTGGAGGAGGTCGCGCGGGACGTCGTGCTGCGACTCTTTCCGTACTACGACACGATCCACCAAGAAATCTACGTGCGGATTCTCGATCTCCCCGGTACTGAAAAGCTCCGCGACCTGCGCACGGCCCATCTCAACTTTCTCATCAAGGTCTCGGGGGTCGTCACGCGCCGCACGTCCGTGTTCCCGCAGCTCAAGCTCGTCAAGGTCAATTGCCCGGCCTGTAAAATCGTCATTGGCCCGTTCACGCAGCAAAACCACCAAGAGATCAAGTTGAACGCGTGTCCCGAGTGCCAATACCGCGGCGCCTTTCCTGTGAACAATGAGCAGACAGTGTACCGCAATTACCAGAAGATCACGCTCCAGGAATCTCCCGGGAGTGTGCCTCCGGGCCGCGTGCCGCGCAGCAAGGACGTGATCCTCGTGGGTGATCTCATCGACAAGGCCCGCCCCGGAGACGAGGTCGCCATCACGGGCATTTACACCAACACGCCCGACCCGACGCTCAATTTGCGGGACGGCTTCCCCGTGTTTCGCACCGTCATTGAGGCCAACCACGTCGAGCGCCGCGCTGACGTGCTGGGCAGCCAACTGCTCACTGCCGACGACAAGAAGGCCATCCTGAAGCTCGCCAAGAACCCCAACATCGGCCAGATTCTGGTCAACAGCATTGCGCCGTCCATTTACGGCCACTTGCCCGTCAAGACGGCGCTGGCGCTAGCGCTGTTTGGCGGGAAACCCAAGTTTCTACGCAATTCCCGCGTGCGTGGCGACATCAACGTCCTGCTGGTAGGCGATCCCGGCACGGCCAAGTCGCAGTTTCTCAAATTCTGCAAAAAGACGGCCCCTCGCGCCGTCTACTCGACTGGTAAGGGCGCCTCGGCCGTGGGTCTCACGGCCGGCGTGTCGCGCGACCCGTTCACGAAGGAGTGGGTGCTTCAGGGCGGTGCACTTGTGCTCGCCGACAAGGGCGTGTGTCTCATTGACGAGTTTGACAAGATGAATGAGCAGGACCGCACAAGTATCCACGAGGCCATGGAGCAGCAGTCCATCTCCGTGTCCAAGGCCGGGATTGTCACCTCTCTCCAGGCGCGGTGCTCCGTCATGGCCGCCGCAAACCCCATTGGTGGGCGCTACAATCCCGCCCGGACCTTTGCCGAGAACGTCGAGCTCACGGACCCCATCTTGCAGCGGTTTGACATTTTGTGCGTCCTCCAAGACCGCGTGGACCCCGTGGACGATGAACGCCTGGCCGACTTTGTCATTTCGAGCCACATGCGCAGTAATCCCATTAGAAAGGACGGTGATAACGACAACGGAGAAGAAGAGGGAGAAGACGACTCGGCAGCTGAGCTGAGCCGCTCGCTCGCACGCGACATGCAAGTCAAGGAGACGGGCGCTGCCACAGACGGCATGACGATTAGCCAGGACTTGCTCCAGAAGTATATCCTCTACGCGCGCACGTACGTGAACCCCGTCATGTCGAGTGATCTCGACACGCGCAAGGTCGAGACGTTTTACGCGCAGCTGCGGCGCGCGTCGCAGCACACTGGCGCCGTGCCCATCGCCGTGCGCCACATCGAGTCGCTCTTCCGCATGAGCGAGGCCTACGCGCGGATGCACCTGCGCGACAATGTGACAAACGACGACCTGGACTTCGCCATCCGCGTCATGACCGAGTCGCTCTGTGAAGCGCAAAAGTACACGTTCAAGAGACAGTGGCGGCGGCTCTTTCGGCCGTACCTGTCGTACCGCCAGGACAATAACGTGCTGCTCTTGCACGTGCTCCAGGAGCTCTTCCAGTCGGCCCACTCGTACCACCAGCTCAAGCTGCAGACGCAGTCGCAGGAAAAGCAGCGCCGCGCCATGCGCCTCCACGGCGGTGCCACACGACTCACAGTGCGGTCGACGGATCTGCTGACCAAGGCCAAGGGCGTCGGCATTTACGATCTCAGCGAGTTCTTCGCGTCGCCCGTGTTCGCCAAGCAGGGCTTCCACTACGACGGCGAGCAGAACGCCATCACGAAAGAATTCTAAGCCACATACGTCTCAAAGTAATGCATTTTCTTCTCCATATATGTCATTTTCTTCCGACGAAAATAAATTAAAAGAGATTTAGATGCGGTCGTTGTAGACCTCCGCAAAGCGGGTAAGCATGTCGTCGAGGCGTCCAGTGTCGCTGCGGCGACGGGACTTCTGACCGGCATTCAGGCTCGCGTCGATCTGAGCCGTGACGATGTGGACGCGTGGGAACGTGCACTGGACAGCAGCGACCACGTCCGAGGCGACAAAGAGCGCCACCACGTACAGCCGCGACTCGACGGCACCGCGCGCGAGGAGCTGCTCGAGTGTCGCACACACAGTCTCGCCGGAGGCCGCCACGAGATCAAAGAGGAACACATTGTGCGAGGCCAGCGATGCCGGCAAGTGGGCGTCCAGCAGCGTGACGTCGCCATTGTTACAACGCACATAGCCCGTGGGCTGGTCGGGCTCAATGACATGAAACATGTCCATCACGGGGCAGTGGCGCTGCTCGAGCGAGATGCCGCACAGAGCGTGCTGGCGGCCGACGCCTTCCACCTTGACCTGGTCGTTGAGGTACACGTCCACGGGCGTCGTAGGCACGAGCGCGAGCGCGTCTTCCAGCACGAGTCGAAGCACGCGGTCGCTGCAGCGACGAAACTCGGCGAGCGGCGTCGTGTGGCTGCGCAGCGTCGTCATCAAGAGCTGCACGGCCCGGGATTGGACCACGTGGACCGCCTTGATCACCAGTGGTTCCACTTCGGGCCCCTCCTCGGCCTTGGAGGGCATCGACTGGTCCTCAACGGTCGGCACCGTGGCTGTTGACGCATCGTTAGCAGGCTTGATTGACGCCATGCGGACTTTGCGCTTCTTCGGGTGCTTAGCAAACGGGTTTTCGTCGGCTCGCGACATGACCTCGTCGCGGTGCTTGTTCAGATTACAGATCGCCGCGCGACTGACTTGGAATTCCTTGGCGAGCGCGGCCTGCTTTTCGCCGTTGGCGAGCCGCTCGAGGATCACGCGGCGGTCCATCTCACGCAAGTACCGCGAGTTTTTATTGCCGCCTGCCAGTGCCCCTGTCACGGCGGGGTTGGCGTGGTCTGCGTCGCCCGTATCGAGCAGCTCTTCACCGCTGAGACTGCTCGAAGGGCTCGCGTGACCGTTGGTGGGAACGCGTCGGTTCACGAACTGGTGCGGTTGGCTGAGCCGCTGCTGGTGGTCGTGGTAGAACGATCCGTATGCGTCGCGCATCTCCCGCTGTCGAGTCTCCGACGCGACTGCTGGTCCCCAGTGGGGAGGACGCACAGCTCCGACGGCGCTGCGCGTGAACAGCGGACTCTCGTGGGGCGACCCGTTCGACGACCAGCTCATCGTGCGCTGCTGGGGGCGAGACGCACTGCTGTTGCTTTGGTTGGCGAGGGCGACACTAATGGGCGGTGCGTCGGGATGGCGAAGCGGACGCTGGTACTGCTGCTGCTGCGGTTGCTGCGGCGAGTTGGAGGACTGAAGGATCGACGAGAGACCGGGCAGTGACGCAGATGAAGACCGCGCATGGGGAATGCGGCGGCCGCGTGGCGGCTCAGCGGACGGATATGAGCGAGCCTCGTCAAAATCTCCGTAGTGATCATGCCGGGCTGGCCCCTGATACATGGCGTCGCGCGAACGGGAGCTCTTCAGCGCTGGATTGTATCCAGATCCAGAGTACTGAATGGCTCTGGATGGCAGTGGACTGGACGGATAGGACGACCGCATCTGTGGCTGGAGCGACTCGTAGTCGTCGTCCGGAGCACGCCGCCGCTTCTGGAACTGTTCTACAGACAACCGTTCCGCTGCTCCCGCGCGTAGAGGGAACGGTTCTGGACGGGATCGGTTCTGCGTCGCGGAGTAGGGTGCCTGTGCCTTGGGGGTGGGTCGGAACATGGGCAGCGGCGAAACGTGTAGCGCGCACATGCGGGCGGGTGGATGCAGCTTTACGAACGCCGAAGGGGCGTTGGGCTTGGCGGGGAACGAGAGGCGCGTTGGGTTCCTCGTGCGGAACGAAGAATGACGAGTTGGAAAAAGCTGCCTCTGGGATGCCTTCGATGGACAACAGTGTGCACCAACTGTGGGGCGCAGACGGGCGAAACGGCCACTTCGGAAACTCAATACCCTGAGGCTTCAGATATGTATTGAATAGAGACAGATAAGCAAATGGATCAACCGTATGCCCAATATACTGTGAAAATCAATGTTTCGAAGAGATAGACTAGATTATTTAATGGGTTATTGTATTTCACACATGAGGATTAGGTGAATACACAGAGATGACGGTTGGGATGGTGATGCTTTTTCTGCGTTTTCTTCTTGGATTTCTCTCTGGCAGTTGCAATTTGTAGGCCCAACGGAAGGATCCTGGGTATTTCCGCCGAGGTACAGTACATACTCTACTGCAACTCGTCCCGCAGTGATCTTCAAGACCGCATCCAGACGTCTTTGGCGCAATACGGTGTTTGCCAATGATTTCTGCGAAATGAATGGAATTCATTTGCGCTTGCCGGAGGGAGTGTTAACTGTCTCCGATACACAGTTCTTCTTACCGTAGAGGTGAACACTGGGGCTTTCGGGGAATGATGATCACTTAAACTCCAAAACCTTGGGTCAACTGGTCGGAGAAGCTGGCAGTTTATCTGGGTTTTTCGATCATTCTCCAGCTTGCCAGACCATGCGACAGAAACCACTCACATACAGTACAGTGCTCTATGTAATAGGTCTTTAGGATACGGCTATGTAGTACTTACTGTACATAATGTACCGTAGCACTGTATTACGTTGTGGCCATCGCGAGGAGCATTTTACAGCGGCGGATCAGGATGTGTGGCTCGGGTGAAACGCACCCCTACACCCTCAGCGTCTCCAGGCCAACCAGAGGGTTTCCTACCTCCACCAATTCCAATGTTTTGCCCTTGCCCTGTTCTTCCAGTTGACGGAATACGAACCGCATTCAAAGTTTGTGCACTGTACGTACGGTACAGTACGGTGAAACCATCCGTGTGGTAGCCTCTAAGCATCGCCAGGATTCATGAAATGTGCTAGGTTATAGTCTCTGGATTCAAATCTACAGTCTAACAGACATTATTTGATTTATGCATTTATGGTATATATGAGGTATAAGTAGGTGGCCAGGTCGTTTAGATGCACTACTGAGCAGCACGATTAAAAATAGAAAAAAGAGCAGTTGCAAACGGGCTTGGGACGGGAGCGGTAAGAAAACCATGTGTGGTGGATGCGTGACCTTTGATGGCCAGAGACTATGGCAGAGTTGGATATGATCAGTGCGATCTTTAATTCTTAGCCAATGAAATGCTGCTCTCTCGGACGAATCGACGTCCAGTTGTTCACCAATGAACAGATTCGCACAAAAATGTCTCAAACCCTCGTCCAAACGTGGGAAGAGACGACGAAGTGGCCCACTGTATGTCAGCCTCCGGATCACGGTTCACTGCCATGAACTCAATTTCTAGCGTCAGTGAACAATCAGTCTGAACTGCGGATCGTCCGCTGGTTCTGTGGTCTACTGACCTGTCTCGTTTGTGGTCAACTGCCATTGCTCCAGACTCTGCCTGTGGTTGACAGACCGTGATCAAGCAAGACAGTGCACTGCTTGCTGGAAATTTTTGATAGAGAGCGAAGGCTGACGCTTCCATTGATGGGACGTCATTTACTGCACGCCTTTCTTATAGGATATAGAGAGTCGGGTGGTGTACGTAAGAAGCAACACATCAGCGCTCTCGAGCAATTGTCTGGCACTCAGCGTCTTGACATCCACACATCATCAGTGACGATTCATCACGTCCATTTTCCAACTTACTTCCGCTCATCAGATCTGGATGATTCCCAGCTGGCGTCGCATGTCTCGGCAGTAGAAAAGGCTCCATGATTGACAAGATCTGGTGGAGCATATTAAAATCTAATGAAACTTTCTTCTCGTTATTCGTATATTTTGAGCGACACTCACGTACACACACAGTAGCCCGTGCGAAGGTCACCGCGCGTAGCGAAGCACATCAATGTAACGTTGCATTAGCACAAGAAGCGAGGGGTGCTCTCGGAGCTGGATCGAAGTGGAGATTGATGAACATGCACTCGCATGCGCAGTCCAGTCGTAACCTATACCGTCGTCCAAGCGAACGTGCGTTCGCCGCAGTGTCATCCTTTCTAGCCTAAGTAGCGCTGTTTTTGACTGGAATTTCAGTATCAGAATAAACTACCTTCTACCTAATTTATAATTTTATAGCCCTCAAGAATTTCAGGTGAATTATAAAACCGTGTATGGCCATGTTTGTGAACGTTCATGTCATTCTCAAGCACGAGCGAGTTTCCAACCGCCAAGGCACCATTATCATGCCGTCTCGCTGCCTTGCAAAGTCAAACTGCCTACTGTACCCGCCTTCATTTTGATCAGTCGACACAATGAATTACCTTTATCACATAAAATGCACGTTTTTGAGGACATTTGATGCGAAAATCACAAAATGTCCTGATAAAGACATAACTTAATGTAAAGTTTTTTTTATTGAAATGGTAAGACTTTAAGACCCTAGCACGTGCTCAGATAACACTGTTTTGGAGACAGTTAGTAGCAACACGATAAAAGTAATCACCATCAAAACTTTAATCCCCCCCATGGTAAGCCTTCTTCAACTGTATTGTTTGGTCGAATCCATTACTCAATTGCTGGGAGAGCTTTCGTAGTGTCGGCGCAACCTCTGTACTGTTTCCGTTGTTGGCGACGCCAAATCCTTCCGCCAACTTGGCGTGGGCATTGAATACTCTATAATAGATCTCAAAGGCGACGGGTTCGAGGAACAAAATCAGCCTCAATACAGGACTCTCTAATAGACCTATCTTGTCATTTGTAGCAAAAGTCTAAATGACACCATAATAGAAGGACACGTTGCCTTTGAGATCTCGCCGCCTATGAGATCTACAATAGAGTAAATACAGAACTATACTACAGTAATCCAAAATTCAGAAATTCCTTTGATTCCACGTAAAATTACCTCCTTCCTCCGTTGAGTTTTCCCTTCTCCAGCAGAAGCCAAACCTGAAAAACCCTAATCACTATGATCCTGAACCTCTCATGTGACATCTATGAAGAGCATCAAGTGTATGGTGAGTGCCACAAACCTTGCGGCCAATGATGGTTGTTGCTTCTGCGTTCTTTTGACTGTCATCGCTTGTTTTCAAAGAGTTCTGTAAACGTCCAGCGCAGCACTGGGCTGCTCACCTAGGTGTCAAATCCTTGTTGGTTGTCCGACCAGCAGTGGTGGCAGGGTTACCCTACTCTCGTTCTTCATCATGGCATCCACCAAAATGAGCGATTGAATACAGTCTGTGTGTGCGTGCAGCTCTTGCATTCATTCCGCTGGCTGCAGACTGCAGTGTCCAGAGAGTGTCTTGGCTGAACAGACTGATCATAACCTAGTGTATTTGATGAGTCAATCTGCACTGGATAGCATTACGATGGAGTACGCGGAGTCTTTTGTTCTCACAGTCAGTTGTTGCCAACAACTCTCTGGGACCACTGTGTAGTACACAGTGGTTTAGTGTGTACTGTACTGTAAGTGTATAGACCAAATCGACTAGGGTTTGGGGTATGTGTTATGCACCACTCACTTGCAGAATCATTCGGCTGTCCCGGACTTTGTATATCATTACGATGTTCGAGCATCTTCAGTTCACAATCTCTCTATAATTTATATTCATGGAGGGTATTCATTCATAAATAGCACTGGAAATTGCCCTGCCTTTGAAAAACCTCATAGATTTGCCCAACACAAAGGTCCTTTCTGCGAAGTTGAAGGTGAAATTCACATCTCACACAAATGTAAGCATATCGCCACTTGTCCCGCCAAGGAGACGCAGAGTGATATCTTTACTCTATGCAGCTTGAGCATGGATTCATATTCGTTTAATTAGTGCACCATAACGCAAAGCTACGATAGAGTTTATACAGAACTTTCGTAGCTGCTAGAGGCTCATAAAAAACACGGCAATGTGTTATAGTACAACATCCATAAACTGTGAAGCTTGCTTCGATGTTGCTTCGATGTTCCTATGGAACATTCAGAACGGCTCAGACGATGAAGAGCTGAGGCAACTACTATAATTATACTGACCAGATTCGCATCCGACCTGAACGCTGGTTCTGGCCACATGCTGGGGGGAGAGCCCAACTGTCAACCATTCACAGTCCTCATTCCCACCCGGGTAATACACCATTATTATCTCGGCAAGAGAAATCGTGGAGCGTGGAGGTATCTTTTGAGCACTTCGCTGCTGCAATGTGCTACCGTCTTACGTGTATTGACAAGATCCCCTCCGCCACCACATCCACGATGATGCTCCGTAAACGGTGTGAAACGGCTTGCGTGCGTAAACGGTTTCCATAGATAAGGAAAAGGGACTGTGCCCAGGTTGGGATGGAGTAGGATCCAATGCATGCGTATTCCGCGGCGTAATATGCGATCCTGCTCGTCTAACGTTGCTTGGAGCTGAAAATAAAACTGCATTTTGTGCAGTCAGCGTTACAATTTTGCTCATTTGAGCGGCAGCTCGCACCGCAGCCCCTTCATTCCCGAATTTGATGTGGACCACAAGCATGTCTCGAGTTTCGACCACAAAGAAATCCCTGTCTGATGCCACCTTCCTCCGCCATTTTGCTGTTGTTCATCGGAGTGTGCCCGCCCGAGGGAGTCCAGAGGACAAACCTCCGCGCGGCATAACCTCAGTCGGTGTAAATTGATGGAGCCTCCTGGTTGTCGGCACGATCATCTTAGGCACGTTAAGACGTGAAGCCTATCGCCCTTGTTTGACGTATGTTCGACAAAGTCAACCATGACTGACATTCGTGTCAAACTATTATAATAAAACATTTAGAGAATCTCACGTACTGAAAGAGAGGATTCTTTCAGGAAGACATCCATCACACCAGTGTGTACTGCGTCCGGTAGACTTGGTCAAAGCGGCCCAATACCACGTCGACGCACGAGCGGCGGTTCTTTTGCGCCTCCAAAATATTCGACTCGATCTGCGTGGTCACAACGCGCACATGCGGGAACTTGTCGTGAAGCGTCTCAACGACGTCGGCCGAAATGAAGAGCGCAACCACGTAGATCATGACCTCGAGCGCGCCGCGTGCCTTGGCACACTCAATCATCGCACACACCGTGTCGCTCGAGACCACGGCGACATCAAAGAGAAAGACATTGTGGTACTTTAGTGTCGCCGGCAAGTGTGTGTCCACGAGTGAGCAGGCATTGGTGACAGCGTCCAATATGCGGATCTGCCCAAACGGCCGGTCCGATTCCAGGAGCTGAAACACTTCGAGCATGGGGCTGCTGTGCTGCTCCATGGAAATTGCACACGGTGGGTGCTCCGTGGCCACGCCCATGATCTTGGAGTCAGTGTCCATGGTCACTTGTGTGAGCTTGATGGGGACGGCCGACAGTGCCTCTTCAATCAGAAGCCACAGCACGCGCTCACTCGCGCGGCGGAAGTCCTTAGCGCTCGAACGAAGATCGCTCATGGCGGTCAACAGCAACAGTACAGAATCGGACAGGACTTGGATCACAGTGCTTGTCGCTGATGGTGGAGTCACCAGCGTACGCCCGTCGCCTCCATGAACATTGGACGCCGTCGCGAGCCGTAATGAGCGAGACCGTCGGCTCTTGAGCGTCTTCTTGTTCTTGCGTTTCTTTGGGTGTTTGGCGAACGGATCTTCATCAGTGCGTGCCATGACTTCGTCACGATGCTTGAATAGGTTGCAGATCGCCGCACGGCTCACCTTGTACTCCTTGGCCAGCGTGGCCTGCTTTTCTCCTCTCGCAAGCCGTTCCAAGATCGCGCGGCGATCCATCTCGCGGAGGTACCGCGACGACTTCCTGGCTCCGGAGGCTGGCGGCGAGCCGGGCGTAGAGGCAACTTCGTCAAATGGGCTTTCTTCTTGTGCGCTGACTGAGGTATAGCTGTACGCGCTGATACTTCCACTTCGCTCTCGAGGGCTCAGCTCCATCTGGCTGTCGGTGACTTCGGACCTCGGAGTATTAATCGGCGAGTACCCGTGAAACGACAGCGACTCGGCCTTGACTGTTGTGCCTGCATGCCACGGCGAGCTGGTGGGGCCTTGTAATGAGTTCGCTGAGATCGACAGGCCCGGGCTTCGATGTGTTGGAGGAAGCCGCTGTGGAGGCACCGTCGGGGAGGCACCAGCCGTACTCTGGCGCGGCCACGGCTGTGGCGACCAGTTCTGATGGAGCATCGACGACAGTGTCGGCAGCACAGCGCCGTCTGTGGTCGGAGACGAGATCCTTTCGTACGGACTTGCGCAGCGAAACCCTGGGGGTGCCAGGGGCGATTCCTCCGACAGTGACAGACGGCGTGGCATCGGCGACGACCGCTGGTTGGATAACTGCGTTACCGGAGCAGCATGAAATCGTGGGGTCTCGTGCACCGCGTTGTCGTGCATGCGGCGCTGCATCTGCATGGACTCCACTTGCGCATCGTGGGTTGCTAAAGGATTCGCAAAGAAAGGCGAGCCAGCGGCCGGCACTTCGCCGTCATAGAGTGGCGGTGCAGTCATATCGTTCTTGGGCCGAGCGAGGTCAACAGGGAGACAGGTGGGGTGCAGATCGGCTCGACGATGCGGAATTCGAAATGAGCTGGTCGAGTCGTTGGATCTGTTCCGCTGCCACCACGAGACACAGAGGACAGAAGGCGCCAGCTGGTTTATTCAGTGAGCTGTTGACCTGAGCAACGGGAGCGTTGTGTACAGTAGTGCACTAGTACAGGAGACCGCCAACTCCAGCGAACATGATGATCTTTGTCGATGCAAAACACAGACGCCTGCAGAAGCTTAATGCATGCGGAATAGAGTACCCTCTCTAAACAGATTCTTATCCAAAACATGATTCCCGTGCATGTAGTCGCAAAATGACCCTCTCAATATGAATAGCTGCCAAGAATCTTGGCTGCTTATTGGACAGTCAAAAACGTTTCCACGGCTCAGTGTTTAGGGCTATGTCCATTCACATTGGACTTCTTCGCTTCATCTCAGGCCTTCGACCAGCTAGCTCCCCATTGTTTTACAGCCTGCCAGCCACGCGACATTTCTAGTCCCAACTGCAGATGTCGCTTCAATCACTCTGATCCCACTCACGACCCTTTTCCGTGGATGACCATAGTGTACAGTACGTGGGCGGGCGCGTGGGCGTTCAGTTCATGGGCTTCCGCACGTATGTAGCCTCGCGATAAGGGGTCCTCATCGAGTACGTGTACAGCAGTAATGGTGCATTTGGTGAGCTTTTTTTTTTTCATCTGACGTGATGACGGTTCGCATGCCCCTCCAGCCAGAAATCTCAGGGGTTTTTGTATGGAACTTTCCTAATAAAGTATGGTATCCCTCCGCTTCAAATACAATACATGTCTCAACAGCACATCTACAGTCTCCAGTGGAAACTTTCTACGGTAGAATGCCTCTTCCCACGCATGGAAGCACTACGGTAAATCCAATGCGCCTCGGCAGCCTTTTGCTGTCTGCGCACTGTGGTATTTTACGTGCGTCCGCATAGACTAGTATGACGTCTTCCCCCCTAGTGGCGGGGGAACGTGTTGACACTTCAAGAGCATGATGCCCGACGCAGGGATATGCGCCTTGAATCCCGCGATGACAGTAGAGTAACGATCAGTGGAGCCCAATCAGCATTCAAGACAAGCTGGCGTACGAACTCTCGACATTGTCAGGATTCTCTCTGTGCTCGCTTCAACAACCGTTCCATCCGTGCACTCTACGCGGATCCTTCGCTCGTGTTCTTCGTCCTATACAGTACAGTACACTGTATTCGGGAGAAAGGGGCCTTTGAGTTCTCTCTGGCGAACGAGTCTGTGTTGAGAGTTTTGTTTTTCGACGGTGCCATTTTCTTTGCCTCCGCGTTTCCGTTGATTGCTGCCTACCATGGAACGATCCAGCAAAGTTGACTCGGAGCCCGGCCTCCACGTCTGTTGTTCGCGATACAACGAACGAACAGGCAACGGGCGGCGGCGGCAGCTGGGTCGGCCTCTCCCCGTGGACACGCTTCACTGTTGCAACAATAGATCCCTGTTATCCTAATTACTCGAGACTGAAATGATCCCTACAGTCACTTCAACAGAGAGTGATGGTCGGCCTAATCAAGCTGTTCGTCCTGTCTCGGAGCGACTGGCGGTACCTAGCGACGACCATAGGCAGCAAACATGCGCTGGAGAATGATGTCTACGGATGTTGACGCGGTGTTGCGCCGCGTGATGGTCGAGTCGATCCGCGCCGTCACGATCGTGGCCATCGGATACTTGCACTGCACCATCGCCACGACCTCGGACGACACAAACAATGCCACGACTGTCACACAGCCCTCGGCGACGTCAAACTGACTCAGTAAACGCTCGATTGTCGCGCACACGGCCTCGCCCGAGGCTGCTACGACGTTCAGCAGAAAGACGTTGTACCCACGCAGACTTTTGGGCAGGTCCGTATCTGCGATCTCGACAGTGAGAGAGCTCCGTTCCGTGGGTGCGGTCGAGACCGTTGCGATGCCGAATGGTTGATGGGGTTCCATGAGCTGGAAGATGCTGAGCAATGGCGAAACGGCGAACAAGTTTTTCTCCATCGATACCGCACACGGAGGGAACCGCGTGGCAAAGCTGTTGAGCGCGTCTGCCTGATCGAACTGGGACGAGGGTGTCTCGACGGGTACTGCTGCGAGTGCCTCTTCCAGGAGAAGCCATAGGATGCGCTCCGTTGTGTGCCGAAAGTCCTCAAGCGAACGCGTACTGTCGCTCATTTTCGAGAGCAAAAGCGGAAGCGCTCGGCTTCTTGCCATAAGAACTGCTCTGGACATTACCGATGGATCCTCGATCGTCCGCTCAGCCTGCAAAGGAAGATCCGACGCTGGGACTGCCTCATGCACGTCACCGACAGAGCCAGCGAGATCACTTGAAATTGGTTCTGTCGCATGTGATTCGCTCAGTGCACGCACTCGCTCCTGCTGTTGCCTCTGCTTGGTCCGCAACTTCTTCTTGGTCTTGGGGTGTTTTGCGAACGGATTCTCATCCGACCGCGCTAAGATCTCACGACGATGCTTGAACAGGTTGGAGATCGCCGCTCGACTGACGTTGAACTCTTTTGCCAGTGGCGCCTGTTTCTCACCCTGCGCCAGACGTTCCAGGATCACGCGCCGGTCCATCTCGCGCAAGTACCTCGACTTCTTCGGTACGCTTGGTTCCAACGCCTTGGTCTCCTCCAAGTCCTCTTCACCAGCGACTGCATCAACACTTTCGACGTCGCTTCCTTCATATCCGTTTGCATGTCCGTCGATCTCCATCTCTGGGAAGCGAGAGTTCGAAAGGCGGCCATACCCTGTTGTCCAAAGTCTGTCGTGCGTCTCTTGTTCCCAATCGTCCAAGATCTCCGGAATCAGCAGCTCATGGGGATTATGTACATCTTTCTGAGTGAAATACCGTGGGACTGGAAGTTCTGTGGATGCTTCATATTTGAAGTGACGAGCCGTCGAGAATGATTCGTCACGCGCACTGGCCGAAGCATACTGAGACGTTCGCACGTGATACCGTGTGTGATCCCATTCACTCTCCGCGTTCTCGTGGCGGCTCATCTCGGTCGCACGACTTCTCGATTCGTCGAGCGGGCTGTCCAGACGTAGCCTCATCAGATCAGTCCGATCCGCAGCGTCACGTCCGATGGGCTTGTCAAGATGGCTGAACTCGGGTGCGTGAGCGAGCATCCACGCCATGCGATGGCGCGGCGCGGTGGCTGGAGACGGACGTTCCGAGGGCGTAGAGAAGGAACCACTGGCGGCAACCGCGCTGCGACGTGGCCATGCAGCGGTTGGACCGACCCTATGAGTGGTTTCGCTGTCGTCGTTGTCGTTGTTCTTCCGATACTCGGTGGGTGGGTCGACGGAATCCGCCCGGGCGGACCCATCAAGGTCTCTGGACGACGGGAGCCGAGTCGCGCGATCCGCTGAGCGGCGCATGTGAGAAAGGTCGAAGCAATGTGTGTCCGACGGATGATGAAGTGGTCGGGAGCAGGAGAGAATGGGACGGGTCACCTCACGGTCTGCGGACACTGGCAGAGAGCGGCGCACCCAAGCGCGTCCTCAGTGGGTCGCTGTGAGCGGAAGCCTGCACACTCGGTAATGACGTTCGCCTCCCGACAGCCGCGAACGAGCGGACCAGCTCGGAACTGAACGAAATGGACCGACGCTCCTACGAGGGCGCGGGCCGAACGCACTCGACAACGACACTTTTTCTTTTACAAACCGACTACCTCTATAGTAGAGTACCCTTCAAATACAGAAATGTGAAGACTACCTGACTTCTATTTAATATACCCACGCTATAAAATGTTAAAATTGATAATGCGAAGAGGTGGGTTGGCTGGCGAGACTTTTTGATTGCGTTCTTTTCGTTCGGCACTGGCGAAGCGATACGTACTGTAATATGGACCGACTTGTTAATGTTGTTGGAGAACAGCAAGTCCTCACTCTCCCCCCTGTCGCCACGTGGAAAGTTCCCGCGTGGAGGGGCGGTTCAGCGGCTAGTGGGCGGGATGAGAGGGCTCGCTGCGAACCACTTGTTCCATTCGTCACTGTGGGACTGGACAGCACCATTTACGTGCCGTTGCCATCCCTTTGGGTCCCTGATATTTGTTTACTGTACGTACACGAACCAGGAACAGGAGGATGCCACTCGATCCACTCATCGCGTGCACGATCACCTGAATTCTGTTCGGGCGCGAGCTCCTCCCCATCTCAACTCTTCTGGTTCCGATTGAAGTTGAGGCAAAAATATGTTGGGTAATTAGTAATGGTCTGGGCCAAATGTCTGCCTCCCTGTCGTTCGAGTCGACCACAATGCCGCCATGATGGACAGAAAGTGAAAAATGCATCTTCCAGCGACCCTTTTAGCGTTATAGATCGGCATCGAGAACTATGAATACACCGCTTTAGATCGGCATCGAGAACTTTGAATACACCGCGTGCTGCTTGCTGGACGTTCCGGTCTCGCAAATCTGGTCTCGCTCCTCAACCTCAAGAGGTCGTCTCAGCGGAATACGCTTGGCGCACACGGTGGAGAATGAGGTCCACAGGGGTTGACGCGACACGGCGCCGTGTGATAGTCGAGTCGATCCGCGCCGTCACGATCTTGGCCATCGGATACTTGCACTGCACCATCGCCACGACCTCGGACGACGAAAACAACGCCACGACTGTCACACAGCCTTCAGCGACGTCAAACTGACTCAGTAAACGCTCGATTGTCGCGCACACGGCCTCACCCGACGCTGCCACGACATTTAGTAAAAAGACGTTGTACCCACGCAGACTTTTGGGCAGGTCCGTATCTGCGATCTCGACAGTGAGAGAGCTCCGCTCCGTGGGTGCGGTCGAGACCGTTGCGATGCCGAACGGTTGATTGGGTTCTATGAGCTGAAAAATGTCGAGCATCGGCGTCGCGTTGATCGTCCGTGGTTCCATTGAAATCGCGCACGCGGGCGACTCGGCTTCGTACCGCGGTGACGCTGGCTTGGCCTCATCCGATTCCCAGTAGATCTCTTTCACAGGCACGTGCGCAAGTGCTTCTTCCAGAATCAGCCACAAAACACGGTCGCTGTTGCGCTTGAAATCCTGAAGCGACCGAGTGCGATCGCTCAGCGCCGACAGCAAGAGCTGTAACGCCGCTGTCGCCATGACGTTGAGCGTTCCAGTTGGAGATCGACTCGACGTGCGTCCACCACGATCGCTCGACTGGGTAGTCACATTGGATTCCGACACGCCTATGCCTGGTGACCGCGACGACTGCGCGGCAACGTCCGACTCGCTCTGTGCGCGCTTCTGTCTCTTGGCCGCTGGCCCAGCTTTCGCCTGGCTGTTCTTTTTCTTCTTGGGGTGCTTCGCCAATGGGTTTTCGCCCGACCGCGCGAGCACCTCGTGGCGGTGCTTGAATAAATTGCAAATTGCAGCCCGGCTAACGTTGAACTCTTTCGCCAGCGTGACTTGCTTCTCTCCGTGTGCGAGCCGATCGAGGATCACACGGCGATCCATCTCACGCAAGTACCGCGACAGCTTTGGCACCGGTGACTCGGCCTCAGCAGCGACTTCGCCCGCTTCGTCGTCGCCATCCTCTTCGTCGTCCTCATCACTATCCCCACCGGTCTGCGCTACGCAGCTCAGTTCGCTCGCGGTAAACGCGTGGCCATCAGCCAGTTGCTGGCTTGCCAAACTCGACCACGAGTACACACGGGATGAATCCATCGAACTCTGCTCCCCTCGGTGAGACGCAAGAAAGTCGAACGTCCCGTGCTCCGCAGGCAGTGAGCTGTGACTCGAAGCGGACCACACATCATCTTGAGCTTCGAAGGCGGAACTACCCGTTCGGATGGTTGCCCACGGTTCTCGAACCCCGTCGAGCGCAGTCCAGGCTGCCTGTCGCGGCTCCTTCATCGCGTTGCCACGATTTCCGTCCAAGCCATGACCATTTCCCCATAGCGGGTGAGTGGCTGCGGCCGACGTGTCGGGCGTCGCGTGGCGGTGGGACGGATGTTTCGTGGTAGTAGTCCCGGAATGGGCGACTAACCAGGCGTGGTGATCGCGGCGATGACTCTGAGATTCGGCACGTGGACGTTGGACATCATAATGAGACTCCCCAAGCGGCCATACTGCACGGCTGGCTTCCGCATGACCCTGGTAGGTCGGGTTGCTGGGCGGCGTCCAGTGTCTGGATGACCCTGGTTCTCCGGATCCGTCCGACACTTCTCCCGAAGCCTGCCATCGATCGCCGGACGACTTTTCTTCATCGTGAGAATCAAAACCGCGATACATGACGTGGGGGACGTGTCTTTGTGTTGCGTTGTGTTACCCTCGACTTGTTGATCGAGTTCTCCACGGCCGGGAGACGCGATTTGGCCTTGGCGTTGGTCCAGCAGGCGAGTGAGTGGTTGGGTGAGACGCCGTGTCGAGTCAGCGTACGGGAGGCGGCGAGACCCCTACGGCTCTTGACGTGGGACGAGCGCCAACCCAGAGTGTGAGTGATCTCTTATTTGGAAACCACGAGGGCCTTGTTTGTGAAGGCGGTTTGCACTTTTCTTCGATGAGTGCAACACAAAAGCGATTTCGCGAAGGGAGAGGAGGGGGGAAGAGGACTTCTCTATGCAATACCCTCTTTATACAAATACTGTCCGTTTTTGTGTTGAAACATAGTGTGACAGTGAGTCAGGACCCGCACAATGAAATACCACAAACATTTCTGAAGTTGACTCGGGGGAACGGAAGGTACTGGAGTATTACAATGCTCACCATCCTTACTCTCCAACAACCTCTCTCTTCGTTTATCGAATAAAGGCTAATCTGTCTGGACATGAACCGAGCAGGAGCTCTCGAGGAGAACACACTTCATCCTGTACGAACAGAGAGGGGATATTGACTACACCTAGGACGTCCCGGCTGCTTGTTACGTCTCCCTCACGATTCAACTGACGATGCCGCCGCGGCAGCCCACGGAACTTGCCTTCCTCCCGAACCAGATCGAGGGCTCTCGTTCTCGTGAGCGCGTTCTTTCTTTCCGTTGCCGCATGACAAACTTTTTTTTCTGGCCACCAGTTTCAGCTTAGTCTCGACGTCCGACTTCTATCCGACTTGACTAGTCTAGGCTAGTCCCACTTAGAACTAATTGGAGCTAATCCCTGCCATCTTCCCCATCCTCCACCCAATATCAAATATATCCAATGCTACGACTCTGCGTCCGCGCCGGTGCCGGCGCCACGACCGCTCTCCACGCGCGTACGGCGCTGCGAGCGTTCAGCAGCAAGATCAAGTACGTAGGTGATGTCGGCAATTGTCTCAGCTTCCAGTGCGTCCATCCAGCGGCTACGACACTCACGCCGCGCGACTTTCGCGGCCGCGTCGTGCTCGTGGTGAATACGGCGTCCACGTGCGCGACCGCGGCGGCGCAGCTGCCGGCGCTGCAGCAGCTCTACACGACGTACCACGCGCGCGGGCTCGACATCGTCGCCGTTCCCTCCAACGACTTTGACAAGAAAGAGCCGCTGGCCAGCGATGTAGAGCTCGCGATGGTGTACACGGCGCCCGACGGCCCCTTCCAAGTCACATTCCCCGTGGCCGCCAAGAGCGCGGTCATTGGCGACAACGCCCACGCATTTTTCGCTCACGTTGCCAAGAAATACGGCCGCTCCGTCGCGCCAACGTACGTGAAACATTGAGTCTTAAGAATTTGTCCCTAGCTCATGGAAACTTCTCTGCATTGATCAGGTGGAACTTTGACAAGTTTCTGGTCGACGTCCATGGCGATCTGTGCGCCGTGTTCCCGCACGACACAGAGCCACTCGTGCCCGAGGTCATCGAAGCCATCGAGGACGCGCTCGCCGAGGTGCCCACCGAAAAGGATCTCGAAGCTGATGACGGGGGATCCGACTCGGACATGGGGGAGTACGACTCGGACGAAGACAGCAGCGAGGAGGACCAAGACACGGACGATGACTCCGACGAGGACAGTGGCTCAGACGACGAGAAAGATTCGCGACCCAAGCGCCGTCGGTAAGACATATACCGCATTCGATTAGGATTGAAGATGGGGATGAAACGTTAAAAATGATACGCTCTTGTTTAAATCACGACTACGACACATCCAATACTCATACTACTCAAAGGCTCCTCCACACACTGTCGAACAATACTTCTCAATCTTTTGCACAACTCGCTCACAACCAGAACTCGGCCTTCTCGCCGGGGCCTGAGCGCGTCAACAAAATCGCGGAACCTCGCACTCGTTTACAGGGTTGTCTATCGAAGCTTTGTTGGGTGGAACCCGGCATGGACACTTTGGTGCTACGGTTCCACGTACTCCGCGAAAACGTAGACGATGGTCGCACCGGCGCGACTTCCTGCGGGAACATGGGGATCAGTTGCCGCAGCATGTACGCGAGCTGCATGGCCGTCGGGCGGTCATCGGCTTTGTATGACAGACACTTGTACGCGACATCGAGAATCGCGTCTGGGCACGTGGGAGAAAAGTTGGGCTGCAACTCGCCCGCTGCGACTTGCTGGAGAATCGCCATCTCGGTCAGTGGCACGTGCGTCTCATCGCTGTTGCTGTTGCTAACATTCAGCGCGTACGGCATCTGGTGCGTGTCCAGCTCCGATAGAATCACGCCAAACGAGTAGATGTCCACCTTCTCGTTATAGTTGCCACGGCCCGCGATGATCTCCGGCGCCATCCATCGACCCGTTCCCATCCCGCTCGTCATCGTGGTGTCCTCGTCGCGCTGGTACCGAGAGATGCCAAAGTCCGTGACCTTGGCGCGGATATCATCGTCAAGCAACACGTTCCGCGACTTGAGATCGCGATGGATGAGAATCTCATCCAGTGTGTGCACGTACGTCAAGGCCTCGACTATGTCGAGCGCGATCTGAAGCTTGGCAGCGTTCCAGTGCGTGTTGGGCAAGACGTGCGTGCGCAGCAGCGAGTACAGATCACCGCCTGGTACAAACTCGATCACGGCACATATATCTGTTGTGCATGTCCACGCGACGCCGTAAAAGGCGACGATCCGCGGGTGGTCGAGCTGTGCCAACAGCTTGATCTCGCACACGAAGTAAGCCAGCGCCGTCTTGTCGCGTTTGCCCGAATCGCTGAGCTTCTTCACGGCGACCGACTCGCTGCGGTACGTGCCGATCCACACTTCGCCGTACGCGCCTGCAGCAAGCTTGCTCTCGAGCGTGATGCTGTCGTAGTCGACGCGCCGCTCCTGGAGTTCTTCGTCGTCCCAAATTCCGCCGTTTGGTTGACTCCGCGTCAGCATATTCGAGCCGGCCGTTCCCGTGAGTCCGGCCGTACGTGCTTGTGATCCGATGGACATTTTGCCGTTCTTGTAGTCGGCGTACTCGTACTCCCGACGGCGACGGTACAGCACGATTACAAACCCGACCAGCGCGATGGCCGCAATCGAACCGATAGTGAGTGAGACATACGTCCACGCGCTGGTGTTCTTGACGACCTGGTCTTGAAGGCCCCCCCTCACACACAATGTGACGTTCTTGACCTGTTTTTTCCAGCTCTCGGGGCAATCCTTCTTAACAGACGTCTCGTCCATCGTGAACACGGTCAGCCGCTTGAGAAAATAGTACTCTTCGGGCTCTAACATGAGGTCCGACAACCCAGGGTTCTTGCCGAGATGGAGTTCGTCCAGCACATTATACGTCCACACGGCCTTCGGGATGGTCTTGAACTTGTTCTTGCACAGATCCAGCATCCGCAGTGACGGAATGACGAGGTCGAACTCCGTAAGGTTGTTGTTTGACACATTGAACGATGTCAGCGTCGTCAAGGGCTTCGTGTCGACCAGCCTCTCGAGACCATTCTTCGACACGTTGATACTCTGGAGCACACCCGAGATCGACGCGACATCCGGTAGCGCGTCGAGCTTGTTGTCGCACAGATCGAGCACCGTCAGC
>JAADXL010000357.1:0-31180 GCA_023337755.1 Pythium aristosporum
AGCGCCCTGGGTCTTGTCGAGCAGGTCTGGATGGATGCCGCCCTTGAGCAGGATCTCCACCATGACGTCGTCCCCTAGGCGGCACGCGACGTGTAGCGGGTTGTGGGTCGTGTACGCAAACGACCAAAACCACAGCGTGGGCGTCGCGTACATGTTGAGTAGATAGAGCTCGAGTTTCATCTTGGATTTGAGCACGCGCTCCATGACGTCTAGCAGCGTACGCGCCTTGTCGTGGTCACGGCTCACGGCAGCCTCGAAGAGTTCACGGCGAAGTTCGTATTGCACAACCCAGCTCGAATGGCCGAGGTCCAGTGTGATGCTGGTGTGGTTCGGAGGAGCGCCTCCGTGGCCAGTGACGAGAGCTGATCGACTCGAGTCGTGTGAGCCTTCCGGGGAAAGCACGGTGATGATGCGGCCCGAACTGGGCGGTCGCTTCTTGAAGGAGGTGGCATAGTCGAGTTGGTCTTGGTCCAGTCCGACGCCAAGCTGGAGCTGCTCGTGGGCTCGGAGGCGGTCGAACTCCTTGGTCTGCAAAAGCACGCAGATGATGGTGAGGAGGCCGAGCCCGTCGCTCATGCTGAACAAGGACGCCTTCCAGACGGGTTGTCCGATCATCCAAAAGATGAGAATCGTGAAGAAGATGACAATGTATAGCAGCATCAATTGGATCACGACAACGGTCTCGCAGAGCCGGAGAATCCTTGACCGTTGCAGGAGAAAAGGCTGCAGCCTGCTCTCGATGGCGCGGAACGAGGACCGCAACAACGCGAACGACGTCACGGGAGTATGTTTATCTTCTCTCGGAGGCGAAGACGACGCGTCGTCGAGACTCGTTCGCACAGTCTCGTCCTGCTCGTCACTGGGCAGCATCGAAACGACCGTGTAGAGGCACACGCTCGGGAGCGCCGACGCGCCGAGGAGCGTGTTGGCCGTTTGGAAGAGCATCCAGAGCCAGAAGTTGTTATCATCGGACGAGAAGATGGAGAGGAAGAGCATCGAGAGACAAGCCGTGACCGTCACGAGCGCCATGCGGCTCGCATAGTACGTGTTGGCGAGCTGCAGCAGTGCGTCGAAGCCGAGCAGTTTCTCGATCCACGAGCGCCGCGCCGGTGCCTCGTCGGCGTCGTCTAACACATCGTGGGCGAACGACAGCGACCGCATGGACGCGTCGCTAGCCGTTCCCTGGTGCGTGAGCTTCCGGAGCAGCATGGGAGACGTAAAATTCATGGTAATATCACGGTCTGAGTTGCGGCGGACTGACTGACTCGTGATTATTGATGCTGTTCAGTGCTGTACCGCACTACTGAGGGGAGCTACTGAATGTCTGGCCATCACTCCAAAATCTCAGTAGGTACGCAGTACCAGATACTTGGTACCATGTGCCATTAGGGACTTTTATTTAGAGCAGATAAGGTACTATACACGATGAGCGGAGTCGGACGGGTGCCCATCTCCCCCCGATGGCCAGTCCGACGGAAACTTTTCTTCGTTGGGTCAAAACGCAACCACCTCCCTCAAGCGGAGAGAGGGATTTGTCGGGCGTTCCGTGCAACCTGAACCCAGTCAGGACAGGACGGGGGGAAGGGGGAGGTCGGCCGACGCCAGACTCCACCGGTCGGTCTCACAACTTCATGCACAGAGCGCGAGTTGATATGGACGTCCATAAGCATCCACAACAACCGCCGCCGTCGTTTTTGCTGACCACGCTGGAGCTGGAACAACCGCCACAGCGGTGAATAAATTACCAACGACAGATCCCAAAAATCCAAGCTTCGGCCGTGATCGTTGGGCGTTTGGAAAACAGAGGAAGAGTGAGTGTCAGAACAGGTCGGATCTTCTTACCAGCAGGTCGGCTCACGGTCGGGGCTTCGGGTTTTATGTTACCTTCACTTCATTTGAGTATAGAGTTCGTGTGGAACCAAAACCCCTAACCATCGAGTCAATAGAGTCCGTTTTTTGGGGAGAATCTGGCAAACGTGAGCAAGTGAGGGACGAGCTCTGTTGTGGTGCGGTCGAAAACTGTTCTGCTGCGCTTTTTACCTAAACAAAATATGTAGCGAACCTCCCTAGGCATATTCTTCGATAGAAATGCCTGGTCCATGTGGGACGCCATTCAAGAGGAAAGTCGGGAGTGAGCGAACACGTAAAGGAAACCAGTGGGGAAGAGGGATAAGCGACGCGAGAAAACCAGCGAGTATGTCGAAGCGCCTTCGAACGAACAAGCCCAACGGTGCTGAGGTGGTGGAGATGGAGAGCTCGATGGCTCCCGTGATTCCGGCATCCCCGGGCGTTGTGGGCGACGAGAAAGGGGCTCGCAACGGAGCCAACGCCACGCGTCCACGGTCGGCCAGTGCCTCTTCGACGACGAGCAGCAACGGCGTCCTGGCGATCGGTAAGGGCAAAGGTGCGTGAACGGGGAGTTCCGTGGCGGTTCTGTTTGGCCCTCTAGGCTCATGGTGTTGTGCGGCTTTGCTGCTGTAGGATCGGCTACGCCGGAGAGCCAGCAAACCAAGCACGTGATGCTGCCGGCGTTTTTGTCCAAGACGTACGAGATCTTTAGCATGACCGAGTTCTCGAGCGTGTGTGGGTGGAACGCGAGTGGCGACACAATCATCGTGTCGCAGCTTGAGTCATTTGTGTCGATGGTGCTGCCGCGATTCTTCAAGCACCGCAACTTTCCGTCGTTTGTGCGACAACTAAACTTGTACGGCTTCCACAAGACCGTGCTCGACTCGAAGCGTCTTGAGTTCCAGCACCCCTACTTCAAGCGTGATCGACCGGACTTGCTCCACTACATTAAGCGCAAGGTGTCGACGGGGCCAGCGCCAAACCAACAACAGACCGTAAGCCGAGCTATCCAGGTAGATGCATCCGCAACGATGTGTCCAACTTTGGGTTTCTATAGATGACTGATCGAGCAGGAAGTGACTGACGTGTTTCCCCTGTGGTGGTCTTTGTTCCTTTGCAGAGCTCACGATTGGAAGTTCATCGCGAAATTTCGGACCAGCTCCTCAAGGAAATGAAAGAGCTGCGTCAACGTAGCGATACCATGGAGAAACGCCTGAGAGAGCTCGAGGTCGACAACGCGGTACGTGGTGTATCTAATGTACTTTCTCGGTCTCAAGTGCCTAACTGTGGTGGGGTGCTGGATAGATCGTCCGAAGCGACAATATGAAGCTGTGGAAACACCTCGAGTCGGCCAAGGACAAACAGTTGATCATGCACGAGAAGATGAAGAAGATCATGTGGATCTTGTTTCAGATCTACCGGGGAAAGCAGGCAAGCATGCCCAAACTCGGTGGCCACGGCCAAGAAGACGCCATCACCGAAGAGTAAGTTGATTGCTTTCTTGTTTCTTTTGGTATGAGGCTGTGCGAAAGCCGGAAGCTTACGAGTGGATTGCGACCCGTGATTTGCTTGCATATCCCTGCTCCCCGTGTCAAACTGCAATGTGCTTATCTCAGCTATATCAACAGCAGCAGACTCGGCCCCAAAGAATTCCGAGACGTGCTGCGGTTCCTCGCCATGGACGAGCCGGCGCTATTGCCTCATTCATCCACGGCCGCGGTCGAGACGACAGCTCTGAACGCCCGCAAGCGAAAGTTTGTTGAGGTTCCGTCGACGGATGGATCTTTCGGTGACGATCTCTTCAAGCTCGGTAAGTTGAGCATTTTTTTTTTGAGGATATCAGATGAACTTGTGGACATTAATGTTGTGGTTTGAAGGTCCGTCGTCTGTTGAAGAGATTGGAAGCCCCACTCGCGATAGTTTGCTCACTGCGGCTGCACCATCCGCCACTTCTGCGACTGCTGAAACTGCACCGAACAACGTGCTCAGTATCTTCTCTCCGCAAGTCTCGGTATCGAGAATCGCACAAGCCGAAACTCCTCAGTTCGCCGTGCCAAGACCTCTTCCAAGTGTCAGTCAGGCCGCCTTGTCTGATATCTCCAATCTTGCCATGACGGGTGCGCAGTCGACGGCGCTCACAACGGCTGCGGCCAGTGACGCTGCGCATAGCGCTGTGGCAAGTATGGATCTCATTGACGATGATTTACCCCTGCTGAATGACACCGACCATTATCCGTTCAGTGAAGGCGAAGAGGTATGTATCTTTTGTATCAATCTCGGATGATTTCAAACTAACCATTCACTTCTATGTGGGATCATAGCAGCAAGTTATGCGGAGGTTGGAAGACTTTGAGTCGTCACTGCTTGACGAGTACGACGTTGGTTGTCTGGACACCTTGCTTCAGGTGCGTTTTTTTTCTCTTACTCTTGCTCTGAAAGTTGATGCTGACGTGTGACACAATGATAATCAGCAACTCAAGGCTGCAAACGCCGAGAAGGCGACGATCGCTCTACCTGCTCTGGACGCGGAAGAGTTGGTTGCGAGCCCTTCGGACGATGCAGCGCGTACGAGCGCGTGACTACCCAACGCAGTATGAGCACCGTCCGATCGTCATGATGCCGAAGATGTTCAACCTCACACTCTATGAAGACCAACCAGCCTGATACAAAGCAAAACAGAAACAACACCCCAAGTTGAAGTGATTGTAGGTAAAGTCGATGTGCCGACTTTTATTTAAGATAAACAAAGCTTACGTGTCAAGCGAGCAGCTTCCAGTTTTCACCAACACATCATTTCGAGGATCTTTGCTCCGGCTGTCTGGGCGTGTCATCTTTGGATCTGCGCTCATTGGGACTTGGCTCGCGCTGGCGCTCGCGGCTTCGGTCACGGGAAGATGGCCGTCGGTCGGGACGCTCATACCGCTCCAGCGCGTCGCGTAGTCGCTGAATCTCGGCGTTTTTGCGGCTGAGCTCGTGCTGCGCCGTGACGAACAGCGACGAGATGTTGGTCTCTAGCGTTTGGTTACGCTCGCCCAGCACGCGGTTCTCTTGCTGCAGCACGGCGAGTTCCTTGCGCAGTTTTTCATTCTCACTCTCGACGAGCTGCTTCTGCTGGAACACTTCGGTCTTGGCGAGCGCGCTCGTGGAAGTGTCCAGATCGCCGTAGAGATCTTCGTCCATCTTGAGGTCTGCACGCAGCTTGTCTTTTGGCGCCAAAAGTGGGTACCGGATATGACGTATAAAGTACGAGTTGCTTTTCGATAAAGTACGATCCTGATGCTTTGACTGTGAGTTCCATTGAGCAAACGAGATGGACTCGCGGTGCACCAAGTTCTGGGAGGATGGTCAGGCGCTCGTGCAGGCGGCGAGCGCAGACCCACAGCGCAAGCCGCAAACCATGGGCAAGATGCTCAAGGAGCTACGCACCATGAGCCGCTTCTTGCAGCGCAACCAGTCGCAACGGTTCAGCGAGAACGCGCAGCAAAAGATCGTCGACGCCATCGCGACGTACGTGACCTTCAGCAAACAGCAAGCAGCCATCACGACCAGCGACACGCAGCAGCTCGCTGACGAGACGTTGGCGGCCGTCAAAGACGGTCTGGCAATGCCCCCCAGTGTGTTTGGCACCAAACAAAAGAAGCGGCTCTTCAAATGGTACAACGAACTCGTTGCGATCGTCGGTAGCGACCCGGACGGAGCTCTTCAGATTGAAGGGCTTGAAGGCGAAGCGGTAGCCGCGCCGCGTATTGTATGGAGCGTGTTGGATATGGACAGTGACGGGTTTCTATCACTGCTGAATGAGGAGAGCGGCGAGACGTGTGAGTCCTTCCAACTCGCCAAGAAGAGCACCGAGTTCAAGCAGATCAAGAAGGCGCTCGAAAAGGCAGAGATCACGGTTGTCACCGTGGGCGACAACGTCGTTGAAGTGAAGGTTGTAGCAGAAGAATAGAATACCAAGTTTCGCCTGTATGCATTATGGCGAGTCCTCCTAAAGTGCTCAGAACATGTCGCCGCCCTTCTGCTGCTTCTCGCGACTCTCACTCCAGGCCTTGGCGATCGTGCGCTTCATATCCTCGTCGCCGTCCTCGTACATGTCCTTCATCATGTCCATGATGCCAGCCGTCGGGTCACTCGACTTTTTGTCGCGGTTCTGTTTGTTCGGGTTCTTGGCCGTCAAGTTCATCCACGTGTTCTTGTTGTCTTCCTTCCACAGCGTGACCGACACGCGGTTCTTCTTCACGCGGTACGTGCTCTTGGAGACATTAATGGGCTTGTCCAGGTTGTTCTTGACCAATCTATACGCATCCAGGAAGACATCAATCTCTGCAGCACCTTCCACCAGGCTCACGTACTGACGTACCTGTAGTTCTTGCCGTGGAGTCCCAGGATCTTCAAGTCGAACGAATCCTTGGTAAACGTGCACGTCACATTGTCCTTCGGCAACTCGCCCACGCCATCGACGCCCGACATGATGTGCACGGTGACCTTGTCCTTGCCGTATCCTTCATCCTCCCAGCCAAATCGGGAAATCTCGGTGTACACGTTGATGTCTTCGCCGATATCAGCCGGCTTGGCCGCGTGCGTGCCCACCTTGACGGGCGCTGGCTTTGGCAGCTCTAGCGTTGCGTCCTCGCTCGCCTCGTGCATGGGTTCATCCTGCTGCTCGGGCGGCGACTGCTGCTTCCATTGGGTCTGTTTGGTGCGCAGCAGTTGCTGCAGATCGCGCTTGTTCCCAGCGGTCTTCACCTGCGCCACCAGCGCCTCCAGCTCCAAGATCTCGTCGTGCAGCGTCTCGCCACCGGCCATCGTCGCGTTGTTTCCGTAGAAAGAAATGTGATATGGCGACGACGCCATTGATTATTGCCGACGGGACGCCGAAATTCCGTTGTCCGTTTAGAAGTTGATGGGTGTTAGCGGATGTTGTCTATACCTTCATACATTATTCAAGTATTTTCTGGGACACCCTGAAAGATCGCACGTCTGATGGATTCTGTGCATTGATTCTAGAAGTTCTTATTTCAGCCAATGAGAGGAGCGTACTTTAGAGAACCTAAAAAGTACACCAGATTTGGCGCGAAATGGCCAACATTTGTGTGGGCCACACTGTGCGTTTTCGTTCTTTTCCCAACAAACAAACCTCCACAAATAACAGCAACCCGAAGCCCATGGACTCTGGTGACGCCGACGGGAACACCGTTGTGTGTGGGACCACGCCGGGCGACGAGAAACCCATGGCTGCTCAAGTCGCACCGAAGAGCTCCGAGACGGAAGCGCAAGTGCCGACTCCGCCGCCGCTGTCGCCGACGGAAACCAACGCCAACGGACGCGCCGATGCCGACACAGACACCCTCATGACGTGCGAATCGACCGACAAACTGCTCGCCACGGACGATAGCTCGCAAGGGACCATGTCGCAGGACGACGATCCTGTGCGGGACGCGCCGATGGATGAAGTGCGCGAACAGGAGGCCGCCGCCCCCGAGCCGCCGCGGTTTGTGGAACTCCCAACGGGTGGAGACATCGTCATGGATGGTGATGGCGATGACGCGACCGTTAACGACGAAACGGTTTCCATCGAGGCGACTACGGACACAGAAGCCGAAGTGGCTGCCGAGCACCCGGCGCTCGAGCACGAACGGCGATGGTTTAGCGAACTGCCGGCGTTCGTGAAGCGCGTCTACGCCGACCAACCAGGTCGGAGAAAGGAGCTGCAGCATCCCGAGCAGAAAGGTGACGTGTTTGTTTACTGGGTTCTCCTGTGCTAAGCAACGTCGTGTCTGACCATCGTAATGGTGCGTGGTGTATAGACCATGGGCTCCCCGAGTGTGCGCCGTGTGCAGCCAACCACCGACGCGCGCTCTCGAGTGTCGTGTGTCTGCAGCCCAACTGTGCGTTCAAAGACAAGGCCATGTGCTCCTCCTGCTTCGTGAACGACCACAGTGGACCCAATGAAACTCTTCATATACTGCGGATCACGAAAGGTTTGGCAATGCCGCAGCAGTTGGTGGTGGAAGACCAGAAGATTGGACACTAACACGTTGGGCGGATGTTGTAGCTTGCCCTCAGTGCCACGAGAGTCGCGTCGCATTGTGGTGTGAAGCCTGTGACCTGTCATTCTGTCGAGAGTGCTTCGTGGATATCCACAATGGCGTCAAAAAGGCCATGAGCCACAAAACGTACCGCTTGGACGGTACGTATTTTCATCAGCGTTGCTAGATCTGAGAGATTGGAGACTGGATATTTACTGTTATGCTTCTTGGGTGGACAGGTGCCTCGGGAAAGATGCTCTCACGAGCCAAGTGGTCGCCACATTTTCGCAGTGTCGTGCAAGAGATGCGGGACGAGCACATCAGAGCCACCAAAAATGCCGCCAAGACCAACGGAAGGAGTTCACATCTTAAGCCGTCGACCACGCTGCCACAGGTTCACGGAAAACACGAGTCCAACGTGAATCTCAAGCGCAAGCGCTCAAACGACCCACCAGAGGTCATTTGTATCGACGATGACGAGGTTGAGTCCGAAGCTCGCTCTTCTCCAACGCGATCGCGTCCCGTCTCGCCACCAGCGTCCGCACTCGAGATCGCAACATCACTGACGATGGAAACTCATCACCAGCCACTCCAGCAACGCGCACCGCAGCTAGCGGTGACAACGATACCAGCACAAGCTGCAACGACCGATCGAGCTCTCATGACAAGAGCTGGATACTTCGCCGACGCTCCGATCACGCCGCCACCACCGGCAGCCACCCAGAGCTTTCATTCTGTGCCCTCCTCTTCGGTGGGATCAATGCCGTACACTCAATCAGTCAGTTCGGTTGGACCGGCGTGGGCGGTTCCGATGGTAACGACACCAACGCCATCCCAAGGACCAGCGTCTATCGGAAGTGCCTCACCCGGTGGGACGACGCTGAGCAATCCTCTCAATCCGTTGGATCAGAATCCGATCGAGCAAGTGTTATACGATCGACTGGACCGATTGAACAACAACATGTCACAGATCGAGCGGGTTGTCACGGAACTCAACGGCAAAGTTGTCCAGGCTTCATACCAGAGCGTCCAGGCGGCTCACAATCTCATGACCACGTTACAGCAAAAGCAGAACCAACTCGCGCAACTAAAAACCAAGCGAGATGTTGTCGTAGTCCAACTGGTCGCCCAGTCGCGGTCGATCATCCAGAAGGTCAAGATGCTGCGACTCAATCTACTCGGGGATATTCCTCAAGTGCAAACGGCGTGCTATCGTCGGTGTCTGGAACTCTCGATGCTGATCAAGCAAGCCGAAGCCGTGGTTATAAAACTGAACGCACGCATGAACGAGACCTTGGAACAGGTCGGGACTATGAGCTCTGAAGTGTTCCATCGAACAGTGTCCTCATTGAGTGCCGGCATCCAGTCCCAGGAGCAAGAAACTCATCGACTCCGAGAGGAGCGGGAAAATGAGATTGTGAGGCTCGTGCAATACCACCACGGCGTGCGAGATATGCTCAAGCTTGCTGTGCAACAGCAGCAGCACATTCGCCACCTGCAGGAGCAGCAGCAGCAACAGCAGCAAGTGCAACAGGGTCAGCCGCAACAGCAACAGCAACAGCAGCCGCAGCAACCAGTACACCAGCCACAACATCAACATCAAATGCAGCAACAACAAGTTCAACAGCAGCAGATTCAGCAACAACACCAGATCCAGCAGCATCTCCTCGAGCAACAGCTACGGCAGCACCTGGTTCAACAGCAGCAACAGCCGAGTCAGCCGCAGCAGCAACATACACCTCACCTCCAGCAACTGCAGAACCAGCTCCACCTCCAGCAACAGCAACTCCAGCAGCGAATCTTCCAGCAGCGCCAGCAGCAGCAGCAGCTTCACCAATCGCAGAGCCAGGTACCGATCTCTGCACCCATGCAACAGCAGCCCCTTCCGATGCCGCCCTACATTGCATCTGCCCCACCGCCACAACACAATGGCGGAGGCCCGGCACACCGCTGAGCTGGCCTCCATTTTAGCTACCCAGTACCCGACACGGCAAGCTGTCAACTCCCTCCCAAAGCCAGCGCATGCCCCCATGCGCCTCTTATATATCGTATCCAAACGGCTCACCCGAGCGACAAACCAAGTTTTGATAGTGTGCTGACGCCAGGTCAGCTTGTCAATAATCTCAATCGAAACGTACTGCACGCATCAGCCTTTAGCCGTGGCGGAAGACCAGGAAGCCGATTTGACCGAGGAAAAAGTAGACCATCCTGCCGGCAAATGAACAGGGAAGCTACCATCAGTACGTAACCCAAACGGGGACTCATATCGGGTAACCACAGGCTCACTTTTTGACTTCATGCGAGACAAACGAGCCAAACGACTTGCCCACGACGACGTGCCACGCACCGCTCTCGGTCTCTTCAACTTCTTTCTTCAGCTGCTGTGCAACCTCGGTGAAGTGGTTCTTCTCGCCCTTGTACAGGGCCTTGAGTGCGTTGGTCGCACTCGCGATGATCCGCTCCTCTAAGTCTCTGGGGGCGTCCACGTACACGACGCGCAGCGCGCCGACGGCGACGTCGTCCTTCTTTGCTGCCTTGGACATTGGGTGTTGGACGCAATTCTGGGAACCCTCCGACAGGATATTGGGGCGCGACCTTTCGTGAGTCGCCTTCAATTCAAAGAGCGCCAAGTCCGAAGCAAGAATGAAGGACGACGCGCGAAGCGTGGACGCGTTCGTTCGGCTGACGGTGCGTCATGTGCTGTTCCCATGCTTGCAGAAGCCAAGCGAGCCCACGGGAGCGAAGGTTGACGCAGCAGTCCGTCAAGTTGGTCCACTGCCCTTTGTGGTCGGCAGCCATTACGCCCATGTGCTGGGCTATGCGAGTTGGAGCGACGTGCAGTTGCAGGACGAGCGACTCCGACTGAAAGCGTTTCTGAAGCGAAAGAAGAAGCGGCTCGAGCGACCCGAACATGACGAAGCCCCGGAGACTGACGCTGCGGACGAGATTGTCGCACTGGAGGCGTTTGCACTACTCGACCTGTTTCTGAGTGAGCGAGAGCACCCCGCACAAGTGGCACCATCGAGGCGCCTACTCCGGCACGCACAGTTGGCGCTGTTTGCCCAGTACCATGAGAAATGCCATGGGCGAGAGGTAAAGCAAAACTGGTCGACTTCATTTCTTTGGTTCTATCCATCTGCATGAAGACTTGACCCACTGAATGGTGTATGCGGACAACAGATTCTCCACGAGTTGGACGTCGCCGCGATCCAGAGAACGTATGAAGCGTTCCTAAAAAGCCAATAGCCCATGCGCAGGAGACGCGCCCCACTGCATCCGCTCAAATGTACGTCGGAATCAAGTCGGTCTTTTTCGAGTCGAGACACGGCACGCTGAGCCAGGCGTAGTAGAACGCCGCGCCGCCGAGCACGTGCATGCAGCCCTTGAGAAATCCAATGCTCCAGTCGCTGTCCGAGGAGAAGTAAATGGGCACGGCGCCGACCACTGCCGCAAGCAGCAAGAAGCCGAGCGCCAACTTGGCGTTGTTCTTTTGGAGCGGCGCGATGCGAGAATCACTCGAGAGCACGCGACGATAGACGACGCCGGCAATGTAGCTGACGACCAGGAGCACTTCGTACGTGGTCGTGTCCCATCCGTCCTTGGACTTCATGAGCCACGCAAACGCAAACGCAATGTACCGCAGCACGATGTTGGTGTTCTCATCGCGGAAGCCCATGAGGTGCACGCACAGCACGAGAAAGTACGCGACCGAGAGCACGTCCGAGATGAAATGCCACTGGAGCTCCTTGAGAAAGAGCGACACGTGGAAGGCCTCGGCAACGTTGAAGAGAAACGAAATGGCGAGCTGGAAGATGCCGAGAAAGAGCTCAAAGTGGCGCTGGTTCTTGCGCATGACCTGCAGCGCCGGCAGCATGGCCGCGTCCGTGAGCGCGAGGCAGCAGAAGCGCGCGAGCTCGAAGAGCACCATTGAGTTCGAGGAGCTGCTGAGGGGAGTGACGCCGAGATGCCGTATTACGCCGAGATACAGTAGAAAGACTGCGGATTGATGACGCTCTCTCGTGATCTCGTCGAGGAGTTCAGATGGCATCACTCGATTAAATACGCAATTTCCAGCCAATGGGATGGCAGTACTTCCTAACGTAAAAAGCGTTTTTTAGGATTAATAACCTCAGCTAAAAAAACGTTTTTTTAGGTGCTGAAGACTTCAAGATGAAGACTGTACGTACTGCTTCAACACCTCGCGTATCTCGGTAGTCGACACGCTCCATGGCACGACGTGGGGGTTTCCGCTGTGCGACTGACCGGGCCGAAGCGGCGCGCATCGTTCGCGGCGCGTTCGTTCGCTGCTCTCATTCCCCAGCGGCAACAGAAATCTGCCATGGGTGCTCGTCTGCCACAGGGTTCAGCCAGCCATCTCAAGCACAGATTGCCAACGCGTTCATTCTCGCACCGCCTCAGCCACCGCTGCTGACATGCTACAGCTCGACACGGGCATGTCCGTCGCGTCGGCGTTCCTGCTCGTCGGCGCGTCGGCCGCCGCCTTTGTAGCCGGCGGCGCCATGGTGTTTAGCGCGCATCTACTCTCGCTTGCTCAGCCGCTACCGCTGGTCGTGCTCTTTTCGACGTCGAGCTTTGTGTTCGTCTACTCGGCGCTGGCCCAGCTCTTCCGGTATTCGCAAACCGGATACACTGATCTGTTGCTTTCTCAATCGCCCGACGATCTCACCACAGTCGGCGGACTCGGCCAGCTCTTCACGATTATAAGCATGGTGCTGGGCGGTCTCCTGCTTTATACGGTGGACGCACTCATCTACCGCCTGACGACGCTGGCCGCCGACTGCTACGGCGAGACTTCACTCCCGCAGCGACAGCACCAAGGACAAGCAGACGTTCGCAGCCGCGGCTCGGTCACTGAACACGAACTCACAGCATCCGGATACGGCGCGAATCTCCACACGTCCTCCGGCTTTCATGGTCCACAATACCACGGATCCCAACTGCCCGACATGTACTCCACGACCGCGAGTCCGTACGAGCAGTACACTGCCTCGATGAGAGGACTGCGCGTCCGGGGCACGATTCTCAGCGCGCTCGCTGTGAGTCTCCATCACATTCCTGGTACGTTTGACCTGATACAAAACAAGGGTTCCAAAGGGACCTCACTACTTACGGAGGTGGTTCTTACAGAGGGACTTGCGTTGTACGTGGCTGCGGTTCTCCATTTGCCCGTGGGTGTCGCCGTAGCGACGGCCATCGTGCTCCACAGTCTTCCCGACGGTATCGCGCTGGCGTCATCCATCTACTTTGCCAGCGGCCACCGGCTGCGCGGCGTCTTCTGGTGCCTGCTCTCGCCCGTGGGCAAGCTCACGGGCGCCGTGCTGGCATGGGTCCTGGTCGGTCCCACAACCGCTGACGACCGGCTCAAGCACGCGCTCGCCACGGGCATCGCCGCCGGCGTGCTGCTGGGCGTCGGCATCAAGGAGGTGATGCCCACGATCCACGTCTACGCCGAGGGCAAGGCTCACGGCACCGTACTTGGCGTCATGGTGGGCATCCTCGTGGTCGCAGCAACGCGGTTCATTTCGTTATAATACCAAACCGTAATCCACACCGACGTGTGACTCAGAGGTTGTGTATTGTCAAAGTAGTTCGTTAGACGTAGAGAAACGCCAGCAGCATGCGAAGGCTAGCCATGAACAGTACACCGCTCAGCACAGTCGTGGTCACGCGGCTGCTGTCGCTCTCGCTCTTGTGGTTGAAGCACACGGTGAGCAGCTGCGTGACGCACATGCCCACGAGCACCCCGCTTGTGACGCTGTAGGTGATGGCTCTGGCCATTGCACTCATCGTGGTCTCCAATACGACACCCCACGCGAGAAGGCCGCCCAGTGGAAGCCCCAGCGCCGCGAGCACACACCACAACACGGCGCGCCAGCGCAGACCGGATGACTGGGCTAGCACCCCGGCCAACGCCAAGCCCTCTATAGAGTACCAATAAGTTTGGTGAGACGACCAGATCAGACGATGAGAGAAACAGAGAAAGAGGATCGTACGCGTGGCGTTGAGCAGGGCAACCGCGCAGGCAAAGAGGATGCCCAACGACCGCCGTTGGCCCGAGGCAATGCAGAGGACCATGCCTTCTACAGTGTGGCAGGCAAAGAAAAGTAAGTGCCTTGTTAGTGCACCAGCTCAGAGACACTAGCGTGACGGACCTGGAATGTTCTGGGTTGCAAAGGCGGCCACACGCGCTGTGCCCGTCTTGTAAAGCAGCTCGTCAGTGGTCATTTCAGCGGCGTTCCGCAGCACGAGTGTCTGGCCTCGTCGCCGCGTCGTTTCGTCGCGCATCAACACTGTGGGGTTATTGGACATGCGCCTCGGCTTGGCCCGCGCCGCAAAGTGCAAGCACAGTGCGTCCACTCCCCAAACCAGACCAGCACCAAGCGAGAATGCACCGGCGAGCAGAAGCGACGCGTATCCTTCCAGCAAAGAGGTCTCTCTAAGGTCGCTGCTCTCTTGTTGATGCATCAGCGTCTTCCTCACAACCTCTTCAAACGCCACTTGCGCCTCGGGTACGAGATCCGCAAGCGTAAAGAAGAGCATGCCGCCGGTGGAGACACCCAGCGCGAGCGCGATCGATCGAGGCGCCCAGAGAAATGCGAGCCGACTACTATACACGACAAGCGCGCCGCAGACTGTGGCGAATACCGTCGCACACGAGAGCATCACACCCAGGAGTTCTCCTTCCTCCTGGCGCGCCACCATTTCGAGCCACTTGGGAACAATGAGTCAATCGGGAGGAGCGAGTGAGAGAACAGTTGAGCCCAACAACAGACCGTACCCATGCAGAGAGGTCGTGCGGAACGCTCCGCTTCGTTTCCATTCCCCCCCACTTCCCATGGTCCGTAAGCTAATCAAAGGCTAACTCGAGCTAGCCTAGCCTCTTCTCGTAGCTCTTCACGTTGGAGTGATGGTCGTCTTTCGTTTGCATCGTGGGTAGGGTTGCATCTCATCACTGCAACCTCTCGTATCCGGTAGCGGATTCGCAAGGGATCTCCTCGCATTCACCTTCTTCTTCATCGATGTGACAAGGGACCGTCGTCCGACAGCCATTTTCGCATTCACGTCCGAGGCGCAAGCACCCGCGAATATGGCGACTTCCTCTGCAGACGGCGGCGCGCGGAAGCTCGATGGCAAGGCCACGAGCGAGCATCTCCAGCAGCACGAGCTCGCCCCGGCGTGTGCCGCCTTTCTCGCTGCCCACGGCCGCGCCGTCGGACTCGCGGTCGTCGTGGTCGGCGCGCGCAAGGACTCGGCCACGTACGTACGCATGAAGCAGCGCACGAGCGCGGCCGTGGGCATGGCGTCGTGGAAAGTGCAGATCCCATTGCCCGACGCGCTCCAGCGGATCGAAGACGGTGAGCCGGGGAGTAGCGACGATCTGGACGCTGCGGCGCGCCAGCGTCTCGAGACGCAGGTCATTACTGAGATCAACGCAACGATCCAGAGCCTGAACGTGCGTGACGACGTCGACGGCATGATCGTGCAGCTGCCGCTGCCTGCGTTCTGCGACGCCGACGCGATCCTCCGCGCCATTGATCCGGCCAAGGACGTCGACGGGCTCCACCCGCAAAACCACGCCGAGCTCTTCGCGTTTGCGACCCGCAAAGCCACGGGCCCGCGCGAGCGCACGACGTTTAGCGTGCCGTGCACGCCCGCCGGCTGCCTTGAGCTCTTGGACCACTACGACATTCCGCTCGAGGGCAAGCACATGGTCGTGCTGGGCCGCAGCCAGATCGTCGGGCTGCCCGTGTCGCTGCTCTGTCTCCACCGCAACGCGACCGTGACCATGTGCCACTCGCGGACACAGGACCTGCCGGCGCGCGTGCGCGAGGCCGACATTGTGATTGCGGCCATCGGTCGCCCGCTGTTTGTCCAGAGCGACTGGCTCAAGCCGGGCGCCGTCGTGCTGGACGTGGGCATTAACGCTGTCGACGACGCGACCAAGAAGAGCGGCTACCGCCTCGTGGGCGACGTCGACTTTGCCGGCGCGAGCCGCGTCGCGAGTGCGATCACGCCCGTGCCCGGCGGCATTGGCCCTATGACGGTCGCGATGCTGCTGCGGAATACCATTGAGAGTGCCCAGCGCCGCGTCGCCAGCAGCTCGCCCAGCAGCGCGTAGATCCTCAAAGAGGCGGCGCGTGAAGGGCGATTAAATTTGGATAAATAATTGCTCTATAAATTCAATTATTTGTCACTCGTCGTCCGAGACCCACTCGTCCTCTCGCTCGTCGTCCGAGGAGAAATGGCCGCAATCGTCGACGAGCTCCACGTCGTGGTCCGCGTGGAGCTTGTCCCAGTCGATCAGCGTCTCTCGAGCGACTTTGCTGGGCGGCTCCATCGCCGTCGGTAGACAGTACGACTTGGCGGACGCGAGCAGATCGTCGTGACTCAGACTGACAGAGGACGCGGACGCCGAGGGCAGCAGCAGCCTCGTGCAGTCGGGAGACGCGGCTACTTGAGCTGCCCGCTGCCAGTCGCTGTTGAGCACAGTCGGGTCGGCACCAAGCACGAGCAAGTGGCGGACGCCGGCGCCGCGTCCACTGGCCGCGGCATAGTGGAGCGCCGTGTCGCCTCGCGCGTCCGCGGCGTTAAGATCCGCTCCGTTTTCGACCAGCAGCGACATCAGTTCCATCGTGCTGGCGTAGTGGAGAGGCCGCCGTGCCCACGCATCCCCCACGAGCGGAGACGCCCCGAGCCGCAAGAGGTCTCGCACCACGTCCACGTGGCCACCGGCGACCGCGAGGTGCAGTGGCCGACAGCCTCTCGCGTCTCGCTCCTGCAGTAGAGCGGCCCTGAGCTCGTCGCTCAGAGGGGCGACGACCGCGTCGAGACACTCGCCGTGGCCTCGTGCGGCAAGCGTGTGCAGTGGCGTGGAGCCGCTAGCGTCGCGCGCGTGGAGGTCCGTTAGAGACGTGTCGGTGCGCTGCAGGACGAAGTGCTGAAGCCACGCAGCGACCTCAGGCTGGTCGTGCGCACACGCACCGTGGAAGGCGTTGCGTCCGCCGTGGTCGGTCGCTCGCCACAGCGCCGCGTCTCGTGCCACGACGGCCTCGACTAGCGAAAGGCAGCCACCCGCGGCGAATGCCAGGAGCGGCGACTGCCCCGTGGCGTCGCGTGCGTGCAGATCCAGCTTGGCGCGGTCCAGGAGAAAGTCTAGCATGGCGACACGAGCCGCGAGCGGTGCGTCCCGACTCACAGCCAGCATGTGCAGCGCCGTGCGCTGGTGGCACGGCTCGCGTGCGTGGAGGTCGGCTCCTTGGAGAAGTAGGAACTGCGCGTCGTCGAGAGAAGCCGACTCGACAGCGTCAAAGATCGTGAGCGCGGGCGCACTCGGGCTCGGACTTGGACGGTCCGTCTTGGCGTCGAGCAAGCGCTGGCGCTTGACCCGCGACCGCGTCTTGCTGAGCTGCCGAGTGGAGAGCGCGAACCGCGGCAGCTCGCTCTCGTCCAAGTCGCCAAGCACTACGGATCCGTCCAGCGGATCCACAACGCAGCGAGCAGACGCCGGCGCTGCGGCCACCAGCGGCTGCAGATCCCACGCCAGCTCCTCCAGCACGCGCATGAGGTCACTCCGGAAAACGCCGTCGAGATCTGCGACTGAGTGCAGCAACTTGCGACTCACGACGCGGTCGAAGCGTAGCCGCGTGACGACGCCCATCGCCGCTGCTGGCGTCGCGGCCCACGTGCGGCCGCCCGAGAAGAAGAACGACACGCCGACAGAGATGAACCGGAGCCGGCGCTCGCGCACGAGACGGCGCAGTCCACGCGTTCGCGTGCTGTCGGCTGCGTCTTGTTTGGAGACCTGAGCGTGGTCCGGCAGGTCCACCTGTGAGATCCGTTCGTGGTCAGGCTCATCCGCTTCGTCCGCCTGCTCGACTCGAAGCAGGCTTGACTCGCACCGCCGCTCGCAGGCCGCGCGCCAGCAGCGCTGCACTCTTCGAGCCGACGCTGCACGTCTCAGCTCAGCGAGACGAAGCTCCCGAGACGGGCCAGGATCGGCCACACTGTCTGTAGTCCACACTGTGGGGGCAGGGACCGTTTGGCGACGTCGCAGTACGAGCCGGCGCCACCGCCAGCAGGCCTCTCGCTGCCACACTCGGGAGAGGAGACGTCGATACCGCACCGCGAGCGTCAGCGTCTGGACCACGCGAAGGACGTCGTCCCGTGCCGACGTCACGGCGGCAGTCGCCACTCTCGTGGCGAGTGACTGCGTGTCCACCATCAAATCCACGAGTCGCCGACGCGTCTGCCCTTCAATATCTTGCTGCCGTTCTCGCTCGCATCGTGCCTGCTGCTCGAGCTCTTCCAGCCGCTGTGCGTGCTGCTGCGCCATGCGTGCCACACTCGCGTCGTGCTCACGCATGTGCTTGTCACTGAGCTGCTGCGCTTTCGTCTCCAACTTGCGGCGCTGCAGCTTGCTGAGCTGCTCGTGCCGTCGCTGCTGCTGCCGGATCGTCTCGTTCTCGTTCTTGAGTCGGGCTGCCTCGCGCTCGGCGTCCACGCGGCGCTGCGTCTCCGCAATCGTGGCGTCCAGCGCCGCTTGCGCCACGGTCTCGCATACCGTCTTCTGACGCACGCGCAGCACTTGATGCAGCAGCCAGTGCTTAACGACCCACTCGCTCTGCTCGCGCACGCGCTGCCGCCGCCGCTGCTCACGTTCTTCTTGTCGTCGTGCGTCAGCCTCGTGCTGCTCCCGGTGTCGCCGTTCCTCGGCCTCTCGCTGGGCCGTCGCGAGCCGCCGCTTCATCACGCAGTACTGCACAAACCCCGCGAGCCGTTCGCGTGCGGCCTCGCGCTGCAGCCGCTGGGCGTCGTCCTGCCTCGCCAGCAGTCGTGACCGGTACGTTCGCTCCACCAGCGTCTGCGTGCCCAAACCACAGTACTCGAGCACGTTCGTGTGGGCGACGCGCGCTCGGATCTCTGCGTGGAGCCTCTGGGTCGCTACGTCGCCGTCTTGTCTCCGCTGGTGCTGCAGCCGCCACAGCGCGTCGTGGGCTGCCATGCGCTGGCGCTGCACTTGCTTGTCCATCTTCCACCGCAGCATGCGCACCAGCAACAGGCGCTTGGCTGTGTCCTCGCGATGGCGCTGCTCGAGTCGCTCGCGCTGCCACGCCAACTCTTTCGTGGTCGCCACCATCGCCTCGTTGGTTTGGAGCGACTTTGTCAGTCGCCGCCGCAACGCGCTACACTCCAGGAAGCGATCAATCCGCTCGCGTGCAAGCCGCCGCGTTCGCGTCTCGGCCTCTGTCTTTGCCCCCTTCTCCTGTTCACTCTGCTCGCGATAGAGCCGCTCCGTCTCGGCAGCGGCCTGCCTCCACTTGGCCTCCATCTCCTCTACGGCTGTCTGCAGACTGTCCGTGACGTCGCGCAGCCGCTGGGCGTGCAACTGGCGCTGCATCTCGGCGTCCTTTCTCGCCCGCACTCGCTTACGATTATCCATCACGTGCAAGCGGCGGGTGCGTGCCGTGGCTGCGGCTAGCTGCCGGCGCAGTGTCTGTTCGTTCGCCAAGGCCTGCCGCTCGCGCGTGGCCGCGTGCTCTGTCTCACGCTGCCGCCTAAGTCGCTCGATCGCCTGAAGCCGCCTCCGCACGCGTCGCTGCCATTGTTGAAGTGCCACGGCTGCGTCGTGTCTCCTTCGCTGGCGACGGCACACGCGCGTGAAGAAGGCGAACCGCTGGAAGCGTTGATGGACCAAATGGAACGCGTGCTGACGGCCACGCATGCAGTGGCGTCGCCACTGGCGCTGGATGCTCACTGCCATGCGGACGCATCTCTCGTGCGTGAGTCGCTGCTGCCGGTCTCGCGCGCGTCTCAGGATCCATCGACCAAAGTGACCGATGCGTCTAGCGGCCCACGCCACGCGGAGCCGCCGCACTCGCTCGTGGTGGTCCACGACAGCGTGGCGCCACTGGCGATAGCACCGCCGCAGCATCTTGAGTTCGCGCTCCAGGTACCGACAGCTCAGCGTCGCCGCGGGGACGCGGTTGGCGTGGTAGTTGGTGGGTGAGAAGTTGGACGGATGGAGACGCGCGCCGAGATCGATCGCGGCGACGTGGACGTCACGACACAGTGACAGGATCCGCGCCAGCTCGCTCGTGTTGGACGCCGAGTCAGTCGGCTCGGTGAGGTTCTCAGCAGCATGCAGTGGCGCGGTCTCGCCGTCGTGATGTTCGCCCACTGGCACTGGCAGTGCTGGTTCTTTCTCCGCGCTATGGCAAAGCTCGGCGGCAGCCACCGGGATTTCGCAGGCTTGAGGATCTGGTTCCGTGGGTGGGGCCCCATGTGAAGGTTCTTCCTTCTCGTCGACGATGAGGAGGACCTCTCGTTCTGTTGCCAATGGCTCTGGCGGTGGAGAGATTGATGCCACGATTTCTCGGGGCGACGCCACGTCCACAGACTCAAGCGATAGATACGGTAACATGCCAAGCACACTAGTGATAGCTGCACGGATCCGCTGGAGGTCGTTCTCTTCGTCGTCGTCGGTACTGGGAACTAACTCACAAGAGGTGGGGACCGTTGTGATCTCTACCGGAGGGCTCACGTCTCTACTCAGGAGTTCTGCTGCCTGGACGTCATCGCTGACGACAGGAATCTCCTCGCTATTAGTTGATGGGGCTGTGTTCATGGTTACTGATTCGAGAGAGAACTCAGGGAGCGTGTCAAGCGCACTCGCGATCGCCGCGCGGATCCGTCCATGATCTTCATAGTGCTCGTCGTCGCCGTCACTTGGCACTGATTCTATCGATGCGGTCTCCGCAGGGGTCTCTTCTCGAGGACTCATTTCCCTGGAGTAGACTGCTGATGGCTTGACGTCTTCACCTCTCGCTGATCGTGGTGATGGCGCGGCCATTGCTGCTGCTGCTGTTGGGATACTCACTGATTCAAGCACACACTGCGGCAGCATATCGACCGCCCTCGCGGCCCACTCGTTGACCTGGGCGGTCTCCGTTGATACTACCACCGCCTCTTCTCGCTTGGGTTTGGTCTCTGGCATCGCCAGTGAGGAGCTCTTCGAGTTCACCGTTTGGTCCAGAGACCCGAGTGTCACGGATCGCCCACGGAGCGGCTTAGAGGATTTCTTGGCGACTCCACGCGCCGCTTTCGCGCCTGTGGCGGTGTCCGCGACTAGCGAAAGAAGCTTGGGCTCTGCCACGTCAGGAGCTGCGCCCTGTGAGAAGACTTCGGGAACGGACTGAGGCGGCACGATAGCACTCGTCTCAGAACTACTGAAGGGGGAGCGCGGGCTTCGTGGATCTCGAACCTGCGCGAGTCTTGCGCTGCGTGGCGGATCTGGTGAGGAGTGTGGGTCTTCCCAGGCCTGCAGTATCGTAGCCGCCCGATCTTGCTCGGGCTCGTAGTCGACTGAGTCGTTGCCACTCGCCAAACAGTGAGTCGGTGCCGTCCACGGGCGCCCCGCGTCTGCACGCAGGTAGCCGGGTAGCAAGCGCGTGGCATTTGCCAAGGTCTCACTTTCGACCAGGTCCAGCAGAGCCCTCGCGACGCGGTCGTGCGGCAGAGTCTGCCACGACGGGTACTGACCACGCACGCGGATGGCAAATGCTTCAAGCCGAGCAACCACGAGCTGGAAGAGGGAGCTGGACGTGATGGGTACGCTCTTCACCCCCATGACTTGGCAGGAACAGAGCAGCAGCTCCGAGGCGTCCAGTGCGACGCCGTCCAGCATGGGGTTCCGCACGGCGCTTGCGCCCAGCGACTCCAAGAAGCACGCGAACACAGGGAACGCGAGCAGCCCGTCGACGTCACTCGCACTGATGCGAGCGAGCGTCTGCTGGAACTCGTACTGGCACGCCCACTCGGTCGCGTCGCCACTGGACACTGGAGGCTGCTCGTGGTAATACCGCACCATCTCGACGACCGACAGCGTGAGCGCGCGCAGGCGGTTCAAGAGCTTGACTGCCGCGGGCGATAGCAGCGGTTCCCTGTTGCCGCTTCGTCTTCTCTGCTGTGTGGGGGTCGGTAGCCGCCTCAATACATCTTGCAGATCCAGCAGCACGCGACTGCGCTGCGCTGCGTTCTCCCGGATCGCTTCGGCGATCAGCAACCTCGGCGTCGAGCCAACCGCATGCTGCTGGCGTTGCGACGGCCGGGTCGCGTTGGCGTCGTCCACGATCGCACGGCTGCTCAGCACCTTTTGCTTGAGCTTGAACGGACTCGGCGTGCGCTCGTGGTGGGCCGCACGTCGCAGCGTCGCCGCGCGCCTCGGCGTAGGCGTGCGCTGGGACTCGCGCAGCACCGTCTCGTCCAGCTCGAGCTCGACGAGCAGGTGGCGGTGGTCGGAAAGCGGACGCCGTGCCATGGCGGACTGATCCATCGGGATGAGCCATTTGAACCCACAACCCACCCGGACGTGAGATGTGAGTTTTATTTGGATCGGCCGAGAATAACGGCTGAAATGGGAGCTGCTCCCCTTTTGTCAGTGGTGTGGCGTGGCGATCCAGCTGATCATGGGATTACGCAAGTGGCTCGTCTGGGTTGAAGCTACGCGCCCGTCATCGTCGTCACATCCGCACGATCCGCTCTCGCTCTCTCGTGTACCCAAGCAGCCGCGCGAGAACAGGACGGGGAATGGATGGCCAACGATTGTCTGTGCGTCATGGAGACAAATCAAATACCGTAGCCGACGGCTGACTGCAGTTGCCCACTTAACGTGCGTAAAGGCGTCAAGAGTCTCCGTTAGAAGAGGAGAAGCCCAGACAGATCCAGCCTTCAAGTTTGTGGAGACACAGGCGTGCGTTGCATTCTGCGCACCCATCCGATGCAACGTTTTGCAGCTACAAGTACACTCGACGATCGATGCGGCCGAGTGTCTGTCCCCCCACTCGTTATCACTGCCGAGAGATCGACAATATGTGAGTACTATTGTTGAATATCAAGTCTACAATGATAATGTACGGGATCACATTTTGACTGCTTGTATCCTATATAGTCACATTTTGACAAAAGCTTGGGCTCATTTGGCCATCTTGGTGAGACGCTTGTGGGACAAAGTTCAACCGGCCATCTGCCCGCGCCATTACATACTGTCGTCAAGCTTGACTGGCACGACGGTCTCTTTCCCATCGTCAGCGGCTGCGTGGGTACATTCCATGTGTACAGTCCCCCGACAAGACGCCTTTCCCCCCCCCACGACCTGCAGTGAGTAAATTCAGACAGCTCGCAAAGTCGCTGACCATGACAATAGGGTTCGCTATCCCAGCAGCTGACGGATTGCTGAGCAGTAGCTCGTCGTCGCTGTCCAGCTCAGATCCGAAAAGGCACACAAACGAGAGAGATCCAGTCGCGCGGTGGCCAGTCTAGTGTATCACTTTTTCCCGTTACTTGCGGACTCGCCCCCCACAAAACTAGACAACCAGCTCTTTCGACCCGCTGGTCGACGAGCCACGGCTTCTCCCTCCACCTCTTGGGAGAGGCGGAGAGGGTGCTGGCATGCAGGAAGGCGGGCTGGCTCCCGAGCGGCAGCGCGGGCGCCCGATCACGCCACACCGCGTCCATTTCCGAAATCCTCTCATCGCGAGATGCCCCTCGTCGAGCGCCCCGCCACTCTTACCGTCGCCGCCTCGTTCCCCTCTACCGCCTCGCTCGGTCCCATCCTCCTCGCTACCATGAACGCCCCGCCGTCATCGTCCTCTTCCTCTTCTACTCCGTCCCGACTGACAGAGTCCGCCGCGTCGCCCATGCCCTCGGGCAAGCCGCCGATCTCGCCGCCGCACGTCGTGCCGCGCATGAGCCCACTTGCCAATGGCGCGCTGCCGTCGCTCGCACGGCTGCCGTCCCTCACGCGCACGAGCCCGCACTTTGCCCACACGCCGCCACGCAGTATGCCCGTCCCGCAGACCCACCACCACCGTCCGTCCGTGACGCCCACGCCGCAGGTCGCGGCTCAGCTCACACCGGCGACCGTGCCCATGCCGCCGTCGCCACCCGCAAACGAGAAGCCGTCGCCACGGGAACTCGCGGCGCGTCTGGCGCTGCTGCTCCACGCGCGCGAGTGCTGCACGCCGATCGACATGGAGCGCGTGTGCGGCGTGCGCAACTGCCGCGTGGCGCGGGGCGTGCTGGACCATTGTCAAGAGTGTTTCCTGCCCGAGGGCCAGTGCCACCGGTCGTGCTCCGAGGCCAAGCAACTGCTGCGCCACTTCCGCGTCTGCCGCGCGCAGCAGTTCCAGCGCGCGTGCCTCATTTGCGACACGCTGCGCTCCGAGTTTGTCTGGGCCATGCAGCACGCGCGCAGCCTCACGCCGCTCTTTGTGCCGCGCACGCAGGCGCCCGTGGACCAGGACGATCTCTTCCAGCAGCACCAGCAGCTGCCGGACCAACAGCAACGACGCCACTCGTCGTACCAGCCCGAGCCGGCGCACTGCGTCGTCACGTCGCTGCGCCGCTCCGTGAGCGAAGGCCCCATGGTCACCATGTCGGCCACGGGCCACCACAAGCGCAGCAGCGCCACGGCGGCCTTCGACCCGCATTCGTCCATGGAGCCGGCGCTCGCGACGCCCACGGTCAAGCGCGTACGGATCGTGACGCCCACAGAAGAGGCCGCGGCGCGCGCCAAAGGCCAGTAACGAGCTCCGTCTCTCTTGCTGTGCGTCAAGTTAGTAGCGTCGTGTCGTCATTGAATGTTTCCACTAGCACACGTAGGTTAAGCTGTTAAGAAAGAGCCCCCGCCGACTGCAGGCGACGCCTTCCTCTCATTTAATAGGATCGTCTTGAAGCTGTTGATCGATATGATTGAACTGTCACTTCCAGGCGTCGCGTTCTTGATGATTCGACTGATGGATGATGGCGTCTGGATTTTCCCCCCACGAGCTCTGGATCTCGACGAGTTTCTGGACCTCAAGAATGGCTGCGTTTCGACATCCGGACCGGAGCTCGTGGCTCCTGGGCAGGCCCAGATGGCTACATGTTTGTTTGTGTCTCAGCAGAGGAACAGTGACAACCTCACGACGCCCGGCCTTTCCCAAGGTCAGGTGAAAGGGCCCGCTCGGTAAAAGCTACCGAGTGCAAAGCAAGACTCTTGCAATGCCGGTCTGCGAGGGCCGGACTCGGGCCTCCTACGCATCGAAATGGGGCCACGACTGCTTGGCAGCGAGACGACAGTGGGGCGTGCTTGCTTTGAACTGTTAATCTTGTTATACCTGTTATAACGTAAACATATATTATACATATTACTCCACTTTTACTAAAGAAAACCGTTTCTAGAAATAATTAATGATGAATATTTATAATCATGCTCTCGGTAGAATCGTACCAGTATAGGAGAGTATCTCCATGGCAACGCTCCGCGGTCGCTTGCTCGATGAACTCGACCCTCCCACTCATGTAAAGAAGCAGGAGGTGCCGTGGCAGTAGCAGTAGTAGTAGTACGAGATAATAGTGATAATCCTGATGTGAATATATTGTGGCTATGGTATGAGTACCCTGTTACAGAAAGAAAATCCTACGCGAGACCCCTGCGTGCGTCATGGGACTTTGGTGCGTTGCATACGATCTGCAAGCGTCCGTGAGCGGCCGCGCGGGGGGATCTCGTCATCTTCTTCTACCGGAATAGGAAGAGAAGCTCATTCCAAACTCTCCAGCTAGCCATCGCTGGAGAAGAAGAGCTTCTCAGGCACGAGGAGGAGGTCTCGTCTCGGGGGGATACAAACAAAACACGGAGGACACGGAGACATGACGGACGATGCACGGCACGATAGAGATAGGGCGAGAGATGCCGCCGTCACCTTACATGAAGCCGCCCATGAGCGGCGACGTAGTGAGCGGCGCGTGGCCCTGCTGGACGGCGTGCATCTGCGCGAACGAAGGCGGGTCCTCGCGCTTGAAGAACTGGATGGGCTCCGACTTGTCGTCCGTCGTGCGGTACTGGTAGAGCACGAGGCAGCCCGTGCCGGCGTGGCGGCCACGCAGGAAACCGACCGTCTTGGTGCGGTCGTAGACCGACTGGAGGTAGAATTTGGTCGTGTCCGTCACGACCGTACCCTCGGGCACGCCGCAGACCACGAACTTGGCCTTCATGTCGATCTTGGGGCTGAAGCTCAGCTTCTTGCTGAGCTTCTGGATCCGTAGCACGCTGCCGTCGCCGCGCGCGAGCGAGATGCGGTCGCCACCGCGAATGTCACCCTCGCTCGTGTGCGCAATGATGCGGAGCGCGTCCTCGGGCGACGCAAACGGCTCGCTGTCGGTCGAGAAGCACTCGATGAGCTTGGAGAAGACGCTGCTCTTGGAGCGGCGCTGCGACGTCGACACCTGCGTCGTGCGGCCGTCCGTACCCTTGAAGACCAAGTGCAGAGTCTGGCCGTGGTACAGCGGCGTGCCCTCGGGTGCGTGCACGATGGGCTTGGGGCGGATCGACTCGCTCGTCTGGTGCGGCGGCGTGTAGGCCGCCGGCACCGACATGTGGCGGGCGAGGTTGATGGGCGGCTGCGAAATCATGCGTGGCGGCGAGCTCATGCCGCGCTTCTGGCGCACAAAGCTCTTCTTGGGGCCGAGGCTGAAGCGCCAGCGCGAGCCGCGGTCGGGCAGCGGCTCGCCGAGGATCGCGTCGAAGTTGTCGCAGACATCAAAGCCGCCTTCGTCCAGCTCGGACAGATCCACGTCGTTCTGCTCGTCCTCGACCTCGACGAAGCTCGAGACGTTCTCGGCGTCTTCGTCAATGAGCTGCTCCTCTTGTTCTTCTTCCTCTTCTTCCTCTTCTTCGAGCTCGGGCTCTTCCTTCATGGGGAGCTCGCGCACGACCTCGACTTCGACCGGCACGGGCTCAGCGCGCGGAGCGCTGAGGCGGATCTCCTCGTAGCTCGACGACTGGTTGAACACGGACGCCGACGCGTCGAAGGGCTCGGCCGACGGGTAGGCCTCTTCTTCCTGCTTCTGCACCTGGAGGTCTTCGTCGTGGAGGTCGCTCTGCGTCATGGGCAGCGCGTGGTCCTCGAGCGGCGTGCCAACAGACGACGACATGATGGGCGTCGGGAGCTCGTCCATGTAGTCACTCGAGTCGCCGTAGAGCGAGCTCGTCTTGCCGGGCGTGCTGATGCGGATGCGCGACTGCGCAAAGGCCGCCGTGGGCGACGAGAAGCGGATGCGCGACTGCCCGAACATGTTGCTGTCGCCCGTGGGGCTCATGTACGCGTCGTCCTCATTCTCGAGCGCGCGCTTGAAGACGGACGGGATCTCGGGCGTGTAGTCGGCCGTGGGCAGGAACTCGACGTCGAGGCCCGACGGGATAGGCGGCGTCGCCGGCACGAACATGCGCGAGTCCTCGTCAAAGGTCTGGCGCACGGGGTCCTTGCCCTCCGTGTCCACGCGCAGGAACGAGTCGGTGCGCACGGCCATGGACGCCACGGGCTCGCCATCCTGGTTCTCGGCGGTGTTTTCCTGTTCGAAACGCATGGTGAGGCGCGAGAGCGGGTCCATGCGCGCGCTGTGGCGCATGGGCGCCGCGGTCGCCGTCGTGTGAGCGCGGCGGCGCGTGGGCATGTCGAGCCCGTCGATCGCGGCGTTACCCGTGGCGGTCCAGCGCGAGATCTCGGTCTTGGACGGCGCCGGGTTCGCGACCTGTTGCGGCTTGTACGTGACGGTCGCGCGCGACGCGGCGCTGCTGTGGCTGCGCGTCGTGCGCGTCATGGACGTGTGCTCCCACGGGCGGAACGAGTCGCTGCGGTGGACCGTGACCTTGCAGAACTTTTGCGGTTGGTCGTGGACGCCCATAGTGGTGTCTGTAAGTACGTAGGGGGAAATCTACGAGCGGGGTCGAGGGAAAGTTGCCGAGTGTGTGCACGGCTGATCGCTGCCTTTTCTCGCTCCGGCCCGGTCGGTAGAAGACTGGGCAGCGGAAGGCGGCGGCGTAGAGAGTCGGGTTCCGCGAGCAACGCTTTCCAGGGCCTCATCCAAGTTGCATGGCGAAGCTGCCCGTATGATCACGACGGGATGCGTGGGGAAAAGCCAGTCATTCACGAGCTCACCAGCTGGTGGGTGATATGCGGAGCTTTTACGGTGGGGGTATGTCACTAACGGGCACTAAAGCGAGGAAATGGCACTCGAGCGAGGGAGAGTCGGCTACAAATGTACCCATGTGGAGAGCTAAAGGTTCTAGCCCAGAAGCTTCCAGAGCGCAGGACAAGAGACGGCGGCGCCGGCAGGTTCAAGGAACCACGGGAAGAACGAAACGCGATGTCTCGCTCGCCGGACGGACAGAGATCAACCAGCATGATGGCGGGAAACCGAGAAAGAGACAGAGGGGGACCACACAGAGTCTGAGTCGGCGAGCGAGAGCCGCTGATGATCTCAGACAGACTGGTAGGATGGCTCCCTGTCGCCTTTATCAGGTCGGTCAAGCAAACTACAGAGATGCGCCACTGACGCCTTTGTCAGACCAGCCTCAAGCAACGCAAGACGTTGAATCAGGTGCACCAAGCAACCGTATTCTCTTTCTGGTCACTTCAGATTTAGCCACGTCCAGCAGAGCAAGCCCACTGCTGGCGGATCGGCAGGTCGTGCGAGGCGGTTAGTCGTTGAGGAGCCGCAGCTGCGCTCGCATAAAGACGCTTGGTGGTGGCGACGGGCGAGAGGGGCGGGCCCACACACCACTCAGGCTCCATAGCACGTGCTGCACGTGGGTTGCGTGGCTGGCGTCGCCACTTGCAGTTGGGCCCATGTGGCTGTGGTGTCGGTGCTCGAGGTCCGTGCACTAGATTAACGTCCTGTATTTGTCCTGGTTTAGTTCGCAGTTAATTGGTAGTTCAGTAGTTTTGCCTGGTCTCGGCAGATGAGCCGTGTTGACAGTTTCGTGTCAACTCCTTTGGAGATTGATCACGGGCTCCGGCCACTTGTGATCTTGTGAGACCATAGTAGGACACGCAGCAACCAGCTGAATGGGGAACTGCGAGGCTCGAGCAGCCACGCAACAGCAGCTCATGGGATCCCATCAGAGGTCGTCAATGAGGACCGTGGATCACGGTGCACTAGCGGGTGAAGTAATCTTGGGTACCAGCATTCTCAATCGCGTTCCGAGCTCGTCTTTCATCGAATTTGGGTTTGATTCACCTGCTATGCGTATCGCACTCTATCCGTTCTGCCGCATTGGAGAGTATCCCGGAGTCGTCACCGCTTCGAGCTGCCCTCACGCACAGCGGGTTGTTTCTTACTGTCATTAGCGAAATCACGTCGTGCTGAGGCAGCTCGCACAATATCAACCTCTAACACGAGCGCGGCTCTGCGACCTTTACACTGAAACTCCGCTCATTGCGGATTGCCTCCAAGCCGTCACCGTACAGTGCGTGCATTAGTACAGTATGATGGTATCTCTCAGTGGCAATATTCACACTTTTTGATAAGGCCCCGCCGGTGCCCACCGCTGGTGTTCATTAACCCGACCAATGTTGGGTCGTTCACGATATCGATATTCTTCTGATGTATGTGCCGGTACTGCAGACACCAGCCTCCATCATCATCAGCAGCAGCAGCAGGAGATTGCTGGGGAGGGTGTTGGCGCCAATCAAACAGCGCATGCTGTGTGCCCCGAGCCAATTGCGACGGTCGTGACACGCGCGCCCCACTCTCCGAGTAATCCGCGTCTAGCATAACCATGGACCGTCCATGTGCCCGGCAATGTGGCGAACACTGATATATGGTAATAGGATGGCCATCTCAACGTGAATGGAATGCCCAGCAGCTCATTTTCCAACTCACTCTCCACGCTTCAGCACCGTCCCCTCCGCTCCCCTTTGTTCCCATGCCTCGTATTGTGATTGTCGGCGCCGGCTTTGCGGGGATCACAGCTTTGCAGAGGCTCGCGGCCTCGCTCAATCCCGGCGACAGCACGGAAGTGGTGATTTTGGAGAGGAGCTCGTTCTTTTACCAGGTCGTGGGCGCCCCACGTGCCTATGTCAACGAGAACTACGAGAAAAACATGTTCATCCCGTTTGATGAGTCGATTCCGGCGAACGCCCAAGGCTTCGTGAGATTTGTGCGCGCCGTCGTCACGGCTATTACGCCCACGCAGGTCACGTACGCACCCGTCAACGCGGGCGACGAGATCGCCAGTGAGACGCAAAGCCTGGCCTTTGACTACCTCATCCTCGCAATGGGCAGCGCCTACACTGCGCCCATCCGGCCGGACCCCAACGACTTCTCACGTGCTCGTACCGAGCAAAAGCTCCGGGAAGTGCGCGACCACATCGCCGGCGCGCAAAACATTCTGGTCGTCGGTGGCGGCTTTGTTGGCTGTGAAGTCGCTGGGGACATCGCGGACCATTACCCTACCAAGCACGTCACACTGCTCGCGAGCCGCAACCACCTCGTCCCCAATGACAAGGTCAACGGCAAGCTCCGTGTCAAGACGCTCGAAGGGCTCCAGAAGCTCAAGGTCGAGGTTGTGTTGGGCGAGCGCCTGCTAGAACGGCCCTCGGGCAACGTGTTGGAGAAACGCTCCTTCACGACGGACAAGGGCACGGTCATTGAGGCCGATATCATGCTGCTCTGCGCAGGCTACAGTCCGTGTAGCGAGCTGGTCAAAGCCATGGACGCATCGCTTCTCGATGCAGATGGGCATATTCGCGTCAACGACAAGCTCGAGTTGGATGATCCCAAGTACTCCCATATCTTCGCAATTGGCGACGTGGGCAACCACCCAACACCCAAGCTAGCAGTCTGTGCTGGTTCGCAGGCCAAGCACCTCGCCAGCGAGCTGGTTGCCGTGGTCCGCAAGAAGCAAACGTGCGTAACCAAGCCCTTCCCTCGAGGCGAATCGGTGTTACTGTTTCTCTCGCTCGGCTCGAACGGCGGCGTCTCGCAGGTGCCGCTCTTTGGGTACGACTGGGTCGCCGGCAATTTCATCACACGCATGTTCAAGGCGAAGGACATGATGGCCGATTTAGTGTGGAGGGCGGTCGGCGCGACGATGCCACAGTAAACCAGAGACCCCGTCGACACAGATCATTGCTCTTCAGTGTCTTTCTTAAAAATAATGGTAGACGGCATGTCATTCTGCTTACGGTAGGATTATCATGCTGTTTCTGAGAGCTATTTGTGCTGCCGATTTCCGCCACCATGTGCTTGGTTCGCAGTGTGAGCTAGCTCGCCTGTGATGCAGACGAGTGTACTTCAAAAAGTACACTCGTTCGGATCAGTGTAGCCATCTTCAAATGCAGAGTGATGGTCCATGAGCCACGATGAGTCCAACATGTTGATGGACAGTCGAAGTTGGCAAACCGGTTTCTGAAACCGGTATATAGAATCCTTCGAGAAGGATCATTTTCAGCCCCCCTCAG
>JAADXL010000358.1:0-31173 GCA_023337755.1 Pythium aristosporum
GAGTTATGCTAGATTCATTTACAACTGGAAATATCACTGGGAGATGCATTCGGGCTACAGCATATCACATACCGCCACGAGGAGATACGTCGTAGTACCTCTCGAGATATCTCTTACTTTTTATTGGAAGGGGCCTTATCAACGTCTCCACAAATGTGTACTTATGATTGTGTCTCGTTGTTGGATCCGTGTGCTGTCTTGAGCTGTCGCTCCATTGGGTGGAGCTCTGCCATCCGTTTGCGCGTTGGTCGTGGATGTTGGTTCTGTGCTTGTTGGAGTTGGCCTCTCGAGATATCCCAGGAGGTGGTGGGATGGTTAGAGTAGAGTATCTCTCGTGATATCTTCTAAAAGCCGAAGGGTTCACAGATCTTTGAAGAAACCAAACAGGTATTTTAATACCTGTTTGCACACTTAATTAAAAGTGTGCGAAAAGTCGTTCGCATCTGTGATAAAATGGAACCAATCGCCAAGGATCGGGCTTCGCAATAAAGACAGAAGGGCCAATCTCCCTCCTGTCGCCGGCAAGATGACCTCCTAGAAACCTTAGCTCGTCAGTCAAGCAATAAGCACTCAGAAATGCTAAACTTCAAGCTTTGTGATCGAGTTTTGACTCTTCATTCTCCAATCTTGCTCCTTCTGAATTAAGACCTCGATCACAAGCTCAGTATGATGCGGTATGCCGCAGCGCCCGACCACGCCATCAGCGCCAACGAGAGTGATCTCTTCGTGACGGTGCTCAGATTCATCGAGGCTACCATTTATTTCCAAGTGCATTTCCCTGACTACCAAGTGCATTTACCATATGTCACGAAAGATGTCATGTACTAGTAGTCAGTGTACGCTTGTGGGGGTTGCACCCCCAGACCCCCGCGCAATAGATTCATGAAATCGAGTACGCGTTGTGGGTCCGCTCGCAGGGGAGCTCACCGCTGGGCCTGCCTCCGCAAATACCGCGCGGCCCTGCTTCGCGGGCACCCCGCGCGGGTTTGCTACGTCTACGCGACTCGCACCCGCTCGCTCCCGCATCGAGGTTAGTGAGTAACAGTATGCACTATTTTGTGTTATTTATATGCACTTGGTAACAGCCTGCACTTGGTAGTCAGGGAAATGCACTTGGTTTTAAGTTATTCCCTCCCAGCGATCACAAGCATTCTCAGCTGGGAAGACGAACTAGCTGCCCTTGGTCCTATTATGCCCGAGTGCTACTGAAGCAGCCTGCAAAGCGAGCCCCTCTCAAATAGGTGTACCGGTATGTTCTAATAGAGCAGGTGCTCCTGCGTTGCATTCATCTGTGACGCCTCCGAGCCAGCACCTTTGCTAGACGCGAGCAATAGGTTAACGGTTGGGAGAGAGAGAAGCACCGACGTAAAGGTAATTGCCGCGGAAGCATCGTATTTTCAAGAGAGACAGGGAGATGCATTACACTTTCGTTTTGTTGCAGGGAATCCCTTTGATCTCAGACCCAACCAAAAAGGGCTCCCATGCCCCTCCGAACTTCTAGCTCTCACTGGAACTTTCAGTGGTGAGATGGACGATACTGTATGCAGGTGGTTATCTCATCCGGAATATATCTCATGGACACAATGGATTCGGCGAAACTTCAGATATGTTTCCGCATTGGTGAATACTAAACCGATTCTCTTCAGCACCACCTTTCTTATTCGATGGCGTTCACTTTATCTTAAGGGTTTCGCGGACCCAACTGACCGGAACCCCCAGATTCGCCTCACGACAGACCGTTTTCTGCTGTTTTCCGATGGCGGCAGTCGCGGAAATTCAGGTCCCGGCGGCAGTGGCGCCGTTATCGTCCGGGCACAGGACGAATTCGAGATCATCTGGATGGCGTCGATGTCTTTCGCACGATGTACCACAACCAACAACTATGCGGAATTCCAGGGAGTGTGCACCGGCCTGCATGCGGCCGTTCATCACCAGTGGCACGCTCTCACGGTTATTGGCGACAGCGCCATGATTCTCTCTCATGCAACGACGCAAGTCTCCCAAGGTCCCCTTCCCTTCGGCCCCTCTACAATCAAGGTCGACGAGCAGCAGCGGCTATCCGCGTCACAGGCTGGCACCACCACTATCGCGCTCAAATTAAAATGGCCGACAAGGCAGCGAACATCGCGATGGATGCCCGACGTAGCGTACAAGCTCTTGCGCAATATCGTCGAGAGGAGCTCACAGACCTCAACCCCTTCCTCGCAAACGACTGTGAACCATGCGCGGAGCGACTTCTCGTTTCGTCCCAAAGACCCGACAGGGCGGCGACACCAGACGATTATCTTCCTGGCCCCTGCCTGGTCATCTGTGCACATGCACGTGTGGTAGCCTAGGCGTATATTTTGTATGTCTTACCGGCAGGAGGCTCGCACTCCCTGTCGAGAGGTTGTCGGGTTCTAAGTAACTAATACACCACACACACACCTAGTGCCTAACTTTATCCTGAGTGTGGCGAAGAAGTGTGGGGTGTGAAGCGATCGACTGAAGTGGTGTCTTCCTTAGCCGTCTCTGGCGAGGTAGGGGCATACCCCCTGCTCACCGCTCCTCCGCGTACAGTCACAGAATACCAGCGCCTGCATCCGGGGCGATTTCACCCGAGGTCGGAGATAGTGCTGTCTATCTTCGACAAATTGAGGTCTTCCAAAACACACCCGCCTCAGCTCGTCTCCCAAGCTTGCGGATCAAGTATTGGACTGATCATGTTCGTGCACACAACAAGAAGGCGAATTCTCTCGCCAATCGGCCATGGATTGCACTTAATTGTCTCGCAGGTGACCAATGATCTACTAGTATCCGTCGGCACGCTCGGGTTACATATCAGCTCCGTCCGTGGATGGTCTCTACAATTGGTCACCGTGATGTCTTTTCCTTTTGCCTCCGATTCAAAGACACCAAGGCATCAAGGCGTGACACATGACAGACACGTGACGTCGTGGTCGCCGTGATCAACTGGCGACTCAACAGCGCCCGGAGTATCGCGTACTGTGACAGAATGCGATACTCTCGTGACGACTGGACTTCTGTCATTTATGCATTCGGAGAGGTCGTTTAACCAGGAGCAGCAAACTTCTTCGAGATCCAACAGCGTCTCATATCATATTCTACAGGTACGACTTCGCTTCTACACCATCCTTGGGCCTCATTCAAGACAAGCGGCGCCTTGCTGCCAAGACTCAAGACGGTGGCGTCTTCTCAGTTCCAAAATCCCCCACATCAAGTCAACATGGCGATGCTCCTTCGCCACGCCGCACTCAACGCCATGCGGCCGTCGACACCTACGACCACGTCCCGCCTACTCTCATCCACAGCCTGGGACGGTTCCTCCCATGACCACGACGCCACTCTCCAGGCCGCCAACACCAAATCAACACAACGAACAAGTCGTCACAAAAGTGAGTCCCAAGAGATTCCGCCCCGTCGACGCCGCTGGTCATTCCCTTTTAGCCGTAGTCGCACACGGAGGAACCCGCTCGACTGAAACTACGTGAAGGGGCATCCGATCGAGCAGTTGAAGCGACTACAGCACTGCATGTCTGCATTGGCAACCACAATGAGACGCTCGGACGAGAAGACGAGGATTCCATCTGAACGCACTGGCGATCTTCTACGATGAATAATAGCGTGGAATATCCTCATTATCCATCGTGTGTCAAGACGTCGTCGTAATGTAATGTACACTCCATTAGTACTGTGTTCATCGGCCTTGGCCGCAAGATGTACATGTGCTCAGTTGCGAGTCATAGTCCCAGTTTGCTTCGTCGTTGAATTGGCGAAAGTTGCATCCGGTGGTCCTTGAACTCGGCGTCCCAGTCAACTGTAAGCCAATTTAATAGTCGCGGACAACGACGCTCCAGTGAGGCCACGATACGCTCGCCCTTCGGCTTCTTTTCCTCAGTCTTTCGGACTTTGCGCGACTGGAGACGGCGCTTCGCGTCACCAAGCGATTCCTCGCTGACATGCGTCGTCTTGGGAAAGTACCGAGGGTTGGTGCTGAGAATGAACTGCATTCTATTCTGGCTCGAGTGGTGTCGTCTTGAGCAGTCGCGGGGGAATCGGCAAATGGCGGCATCCTCTTTCACCGGTCTGGTGACTGAGGCGCCGTTTCATCTTGGGTTCATCACGAGTGAATTCTGTGGTGTGCATCCAAGGGCAACGGATGGACTCGGTGGTGGCGTTGAGATTCCTTCTTTAGAACCCACAACTACTGTACCGACAGAGCACATTCTCCTTCTCCACTTCACGTGTCTGAATCGTTCACTGAACGAATTATAATTTCTCGGTACGTACGGAAAAACGAAAGAGTAAACTCTGGGTTCACCCGACCGAATCATCTTCTCGTGAGTGGAGTGGAGTGGAGTGGAGATTCCTCTCTGTTGATCCAGCGTTGCCGCCGTTAGATATTAATACACGGTGTAGGCGAGCGGCTCAAAGTACTCGGGGAACTCGCGCAGCGTCTGGTGCAAAAGCTGCATCGCATCCATGGACCCTTCTCGATTTCGTGAAGAGTGGAACGAGATTATCCGTGACATCATCGGTATCTTTTGACTTTGAAATGGAGTATATTGCGTTACATCTAGTGAACGGCGATACCTACATGCAAGAAGGTTACAGGACATCATCGGTATCGGTATGGCCAGTGGAGAGATCAAATTCGGTTGTGTATGTGCCATTCGTGAAGGCATCCCGCGGATGGGGCGGACTGCCTGACCTGGTGAGCGAAGTCCAAGCCTATATCGAGAACATAGATGAGGCACACAGAAACACCCAGCGACCCGCGAGCACGACTAGAGAATCGCTCCCTTGCGGAGAGAGAGTAAGCACGCCCCATGAAGGGGTGTGGTGGTCGTACCCGTGGTTGGCGCTTAGCCACTCGGTCCAGTGCGTGTCGCCATGTGCAATGGAGACGCTGCACCAACGAAGAGGCGTGTTGAGTGCTGGGGGATGCTAGGGTCCGATGGCAAGCAAACTACCCTGAGTTCTCGGGTGGCGACGTGGTCTTCGCCCCGAGCCTCCTTCGCGAGAGACTTCACTTTCAGTCCAGGTATTCGCTTTGGTTCTTGTATGAATGCCACCACACTCCTGTAATACGGTGTGGCGGCGATGCAAGGACCGCGGCTGCGACGTATCCATAGTTAGTCGTGTATGAAGGCGCTTCCTCGAGGAACGACCCGCCTGTGACAGGGTAAAGGGGTCAACTTCAACTTGAAGCTGCTTGGGAATGAACAGGTCTTACTAATATTGGGCGGGTCTTCTTCCGCCTGGACCTGGATAGACAACCGGCCGACAAGCGATAGGATTCTCCAGTCTGGTGCTGTCGCTGTTCCTTCGTGCATTGCCACGACACACTTGCGCGCCGCTACTGCACCCGAATCCAATTCGAATCGGTCTGCACAAAATAGACTCGAATTACCGCATTTCCTTCATTTCCGGACGGCAAAGAATCCGAAATTACAAAAAGCTGTCGCTCGGACTGTGCTTCTGTCGACAAAAAGGGAAGATCGTTCGATACTCATGAGCTCCCCGGCGTTCGCGGCGGCCGCCGACGCGTGGCGCGCGCTGCTCGCCGACAGTCACCACTTGTCGTTTCTACAGCGCCATTCCGATGTCGTCATGGCCATGGCGGTCGCGCTCGCACAGCCGCAGCACGTGCGCCAAAACCCGCGCTTTCCTAGCAGTGTCTTTGAGCTATGCTCTGATGCTTTGCGAGTGCGTTTGTGTAGGAGGAGAACGCCATCGACTGGCACGCCGTGCGCGAGCAGTTTACGACGGACGAGGTGTGTGCGGCGGCACTCCCTTCAAGCGCTCCAGGCTTTTGACTAACGATGCATGGGTGAGCACAGGAGGAGCAGGCGCTGCTGGCCCTGGTGTTCGCGATCCAGGACGTCGTCGAGGTCATTGTGCGGGAAAATATGGTACCAACAGTGTCAGCCTCGCAGCGGGACGCCGCCGCCCAGCAAGCCGCGCTGGCGCAGCGCCTCCCCGAGCAGTTCCGCCTCGCGTTCCTCACGACTCTGCGGACCCACTGGGCGGCACTGCGCGCCAGCGGCGCCGACAATGGCCTTCGATTGAATCGCCTGGCCCACATGAGCTGGTAAGAGAGTGTGCCGAGGTCCCTGGGATTGGGAATTATAATTGAGACGCTAATTATAAGTGGGATGCACACTGCCCTAGGCGACTCGCACGACCGTACGTGCTCTTGCGCCTCGTGACCAGCGACCATCGGCAGCGGATCTTCAAGGTCTCTATGACGCAGTTCCACCAGCTACGCTACAGCACGGCCAAGGTGCTCCAAGAAATGCACCAAGTCGAGGCCCACCCCATCATGCGGCTCACCAACCTGGAGCAACAGCAACAACAGGCCAAGCCGCCTCCACGTACGGGGTCCATGACGCAAGGCAGCGTCCCCTAAGGCTCCGGTTTCATTGCCGTAATAATCGCTAGTTCTTCATCCGCTTTTTCGAGTTCGCAAAGCACTCGCCCCATAGACACAGGGTCTTGCCCGTCATGATTTGCGAAAAGGCCTCAAACGTGTAGTGCGTGCGCGCGTTGGCTTCGTCGCTCGTGATCTGCTTGGCGTCCACTTGGGCCTGCACGGCGCCGTGCAGTAGATCGCTCGCGGTCGCAGCCTTGAACTGCTGGATCGGATACTTTTCCTCGGGGATCGGGAGCACGCGCTTCTCGGACGGCACCTGGTACGTCTCCAGCAGCAATTCGACGAGCCGCTCGAGCTCTTGCTGCGAGATCTTCTTCTCATCGTCGGCCGCGACCGAGTCACGCGTTGCCAAGTCAAAGAGGCACCGCAGGCGGTCGTCCACGCTGCCCTTGACAGCCATGGAGAACGCGACCATGAGCGCGTCGACATCCGACTTGTGCTCGTCGTCGTGCGGGAGACTCAACAACACGCGCTCCAAGTGATACTGTAGTGACAAAGAGAGAGTGTGTGAGAAGGTGTGTGTTCTAGATAGAGCTCCTCCAAAGGAGACGTACGGCTTTGTTGATACCCTGCGGACACGGCTCGGCGAGCTTGTAACTCAGGTACCGATCAAACTGCGAGATCGCGGCCTTGCCACTGGCAAAGGCATTGAACACGCCCTCGCGTACAGTGCCAAAGATCTCGGGGCTGTAAGCCACAGTAACAAGCGCTGTTAGTACACAGTATCTCCATCGCCATAGCCCACAATGTGCGCCAGCTTCGTACGTGATCTCGTTGGAACTGCGCAGCTCCCAGGCCTCGTACGGAGAGATCACGGCCGCGTCGGCAATGGGCAGCTGCATGGCCTCAAAGTTCTTCTTGCCGCGCGAGCTGCGGACCACGAACGCCGTGATACCCAGTACGATGCCGCCCAGCACGACGCCCGGATTGCGGCTGAAAAAGCCCGGCTTGTACTTGGGCGGCTCGTCGCCAGTGTCGGCGCCAGCACCACCGTCCGTCTGCTGCTGCTGCGACGCTGATGCCGCCGCGGGCGCGGCAGACTTGGCAGCATCGTGCTGAACAAAGCGTCGCGCTGGCGCGGCCGCCGCTCGTCGTAAAGGCGCCACCATCCGCATCATCTTCCTGACCATCTTATTTTGTGTGGTGCGCAAGCCGACTGTCATTACGCTCCTCCTTCTTTCAGTATATCTCGCATCCAACTGCTTCAAGCATATCACAATATACTGTATTAACATAACACCTGTTGTAGGACACATCGTGTCTATATTAGGCATCTGTGTCCTGAAACGCGCTTTCCCCACCCAGTTCTCCCCCTCTGGGGATTGGTCTTTCGGCAGCCACAGAGGAGCCTGACGCCGAAGCCGCTCGATCTCATCCCAGGAGCTCCCAACTAAGATTGCAACTGCACGGAAGAAGACCACGGCGAGAGTATTCCCCCCAGTTGTGGACCGACACACAGCACGAGCGACCGCAGACGAGACGCTGGCAATCCCGCACGCGCGGCGGCGGCATGCTTTGCTGAAGAGTCTCACGACCACGATCGAATCTCATTGCGATCCCACTGATCCACCACGCGAACACCATGGCGGCCGACCCGCGACGACTCTACCGGTGCGTACAGGCTTCTTTTCTGTGTGTGTGTGCGAGAGCTGCTGGGCTAAGGATGAAGGGGTGCTGATATGCTGTAGGGAGATTGTCGACGTCGAGAAGCAGCTCCGCGAACTGCTGCGCTCGAACCCGTTGAACGCGCTGGACGCCAACGCGCTGCGCAGCCGGCTCATCGACAGTGCGCGCGCGCTGGCGCAGGCCTCGCCGACCTTTGCAGCGCAGCGCGAGCTCGAGCAGGTGCTGTGGAAGCCCTGCTTTTACAAGCGCATTGAGGACTTTCGGCGCCGCATCCGCAAGTACGCGGCCGCGCCCGCCAATGACCGGTCCGTGCGCGAGCACTTCGCGCGCGTCTCGCATGAATTCCAGGCGTTTCTGAATGACGCGTCGTCCTTCTACGAGAGTCTCCGTGCGGCGTTCACGGCGTGGCTGCTGCAGCACCGTGTCAGCCGCATCGCGTCATCCGCGTCGGCGTCCTTGTCCGCCGGGCCCGCGTCGGCCGCTGAGATGCAAGCGAACACTGACAAGTGCCGGGCGAGTCTCTTCCGTTGTCTGGTGTTTCTTGGTGATCTCGCACGGTACCGCGAACTCCACAGCCAAAAGGCCAAGAAGAATTTCGTCGCGGCCGAGACGTTTTACCACCGAGCGCTCGCCGTCATGCCCGAGAATGGAAACCCGCACAACCAGCTCGCCGTGCTGGCGACGTACGTCGAGGCCGAGACCGTCGCAGTGTACCGGTACTGCCGCAGCCTCTTGATCGCGCAGCCGTTTGCGACCGCCGATGAAAACCTCGCGCTGCTCTTTGAGCGCAGTCGCCAACGCCCGCTCGCGCCGCCCACGACTGCAGTCGTCTCGGCGACGTCCTCGTCCAAGGACAAGTCGGGCTACCTCAAGAGCTTTCTCCATCGGCTCACGCGCATGCACGGCACCCTCTTTTCGCTCGCGTCGGCCTCGGCGTCAGCCTCGACTTCAGCGCCCGCGACAGCTCCAGTGCCAGTCTACTCGAAAGAGATGGAGTCGCTGCTGATGAAGGACCTCGCGACGCTGTTGGCGACGGGCATTGTCGGCGATGCACTGCTGCTCAAGCTCGTGGTGACCAACATTTTCTGTCTGGTGCGTGCGGCAGGTACCCCGGCCGTGTACGACGCCATGCGGCTCTCGGTGCGCATGGTCACGGTCGTCATGGATTTTCTGATGGCTGAGTTCCCAAAGATGGACGCTAAGAAAACGACGCCCCACAAGGAGAACGGTCATGGCGGTGCCTCAGCAAGTCAGCTGCCGAACGCGCTTCGATTGCTGGCTGCCGTCTCGACGTTTTGCGATTTCCTGCGGCTGAATACGAAGTATCTCGATGCGCTCGACGCTATGGTCTCACGTGCCGACGATGCCGATTTGGGCAAGCGGAGTGCCAAGGCCATGCTCGAGAGTCTCGCGGCGCTGCTGAACCACCACAAGATCCAGAGCGTGGTCCACAGTGCCGCTGGGGAGCAGGCCAACGTGCTTTTGGAGCGTCAGCTTCAGCTCAAGGAGAATATCGAGCTGCGGGGCTTTCAGCCGCTGTCAGCACTCGTGGATGCCGGCGCCGCCAACAAGTGGCGGGACGACTTGGCGGCTTCGAACCCGGCGGCCTCGGCCTCAGCACTCGGGGTCTCGGACCAGGATGCGTGGAAGACGCGCGCGTGGAACGTTCATTCGTTTGGCAATTTCCTGTGCGAAGACTATGAAGGCAACCCGCTCTTGTACTGCTACAAGGGCCAGTTTGCGACGTCGCCCACGGTCGTGAGCGGCATTGCGAACGGGTTTACGATCGCTCCTGCGACGGCGACTGCCAGTATGGGGCTTTTTGGTGTCGCGTCTGCGCCGTCAGCGTCCAACGGTCCGACACCTGTTGCCAGCACACCCGTCGACGACTTTGACGATGAGATCATTGTGTACCAGCCGTCACCGGCCCTGGCGCCGTCGCAGCCCCAACCACTGCGTAGCAGCTTTGGCAACTCGGTGCTGAGTGGTGGTGGAGGTGGCAGCACCGGGCCCTTGACGTCTCCGTTTGGCTCGGATCCGTTCAGTCTCAGCACGAGTGCCTCCCCGTTTGGAAACCCAGCTCAGCCGCCGTCGCAGCAGCAGCCGCTTCAGCAACGCTTGTCCTTGTCGACGCCGTCGTCCGTGTTTGGCTCGTTTGGTACAACGGCGTCGACCAGCGACACGAATCAGAGTGCCATTGGCTCGTCGCTCGGGTACGGCGGCTTCCAGTCGTTCGGTGCGCTTGGAAGTGGCACGAGCTTTGCTGGGCCAAGTGCTTTCTCGGGCCAAGGGTTCTTATCGGCTGGGTGGGGAAACGCTGCGACGCAAGGCAGCAGTGGCTCGGTCACATCGCTGGCGGGGGCGTTTGCCAGTGCGTCGACGGAGGAGCAACCGCTGTCCAGCGGTGCTGGCTTCCGTGGCAGTGCCACTGGCAGTCTGTTTGGTGACATGGACGACCTCGCGGCCGTCGAGCGAGAGAGTCTCCAGTACCAACAGAAGGCGTCAAGTCTGAGCGCGTTCCTGGGTGCTTCGTCGCTCACGCCATCCAAGACGCAGTCGGCGATCGGCTCGTTGTCACCGTTGCCCACGACGCGGTCGGCGTCGATGGGTAGCGCCCTGCGCACGGCACCGCCGCCAGGGTTCGCGACGCAGTCGCCGCCGCCACCGCCTCAGCAGCAGCAGCAGCCATTCTTCACGCGCAGTCCGTTTACGAACCCATAGACACTGCGCCATTGGCACGACTATCGAATTTCCACGCGTCGCTCTGACGCGTGTGTGGTGATCCACTCAGCACAAGGGACGAGTCCATTGCTGCAGCTTGCAGTGCACGCCAAGTACGTCTTCACAACGCAGAAGAAGAACGACGTCGGACATGAGCTCCCACCGGAAGAGAGAGGAGAGAGAAGGACTGGGCAGGACGGGAGGGGACGAAAAAGGTGGGAACTGGACGACGAAGAGAAGCAAACGACGGCAGCACAGCTGGACGCAACACCGCACGTGACAAAAGTCCTCCGATTGAAACAGCGGGATCGGTATCACTGGATTCCAGCACGCGAGAACCAGCGAGATACTCCCTATGCCATGACGTTCCAACGCGAGCGAACAAGGGAGAGAGAAGGAAGCAAGTAGTAGGCACAGAAGCAGAGACGAGATAATCAGTAGTGAGCAGTCGTTGAATGGAAGAACCATGGCGCTGACGAGCGATCCATTCCACCAGCAGTAGCCAGCAGATAAAACAAAACAACGAAATCGGAAGTAGTTAGGCTTACGTCTCTCTTCTTGGTCTCACGTTCTACTACTGCCATCCAGTGAGCTAGAGACCATCAAGTAACGGCAAAAGCAAGCAGTTCACCACGGGAAAGAAATGCCAATGTCAATATATAAGGCGATGGTCGTTATCTCGAGGCCGTGCTGCTCTGAAACGGTGGTGAGTCTAAAGAGGCTGGCAAGACTCTTTGCCCATCACCGACGCTACTAGCCTCTTCGCGCGAGCGCCACACGGAGCGACTCGTTCTCGTCCTCGAGGCGAATCAGCTTAGGCGCAATCTCCGAGTCCATCTCCTGGATCTGGTTCTTGAGGTGGTGGTTCTCTTCGCGGAGCCGCGTTACTTCATCGCGCAGGTACGTATTGATATCGAGCTGCTGCTCGAGCGACGTCTTGGCCTCGAGCAGCGCGTCCTCAATCTCGAGCTGCTTGACCGCGGCGCTGTCTGCCTGTTCCTGCATCATGCGATTGCAGTCGGCCATGAGCTTTTCGACCTCGTCCTCCTTTTGGCGGATCTCGGCTTTCTTGGCTTCGAGCGACGCCTCGTACTCGGCAATCTGGTCGTGGCTCTTGGTCACTTGATCCTGGTGCTTCCGCAACGCCGCCTCGTTCTTACTGAGCTGCTCACGGAGAATCTGCATCTCGACTTCAAACTTGGCGTGGTTCGTTTGCTGGCTCTGCTGGACTCGCAGGTTTTCCTGTTCATTGAGTAGATCATGGATCATCTGCTCGTCGGCCTGGCGCTGGGCCTTGATAGCCTGTAGCGCGGCCGCCTGCATCGTAAGCTCCGACTGGAGACGCTGCATGTTCGTATCAATGATGCGCCGGCTCGACATCATGTCTTCGTGGATGCGCACATTACTCTTGCGTTCGGGTACATGCTTTTGCTCGTCCAGCCTATAAATGAGGGAAGCACCGGCGGTCAACCACTAGCGACGCACACTTTCTTTTCGTGGAGACGTACATGGATGTGAGCTTGGAGATCTGCCCCTTGAGCGCCGTCTTTTGCTCGCGCTCGAGGCGCAGCGCCTAGTGATTAAAACCAAGGCCGTTTTTCTCAGTTCACACATATCTCTCACGCTCCCCCCGTGTCCAACAGTGAACGTACGTGTTCAAAGACTGTGCCTGCGCGCTTGGCGTCTTCTTCTTCCGTGAACGTGCGTACGTAGGCCGTGAGCGGCGACCACTCGCCGCACTGGCGCGTGTCCTCACGGACGACACGGGCGCGAAACACATAGTTCTAATAGAAAAGAAACGACCCGCTTAGCGTCCTGCTTTGTCCCCCTCCTCCCCTCTCCCAATTGCTGTGTATATACACACGTACCGAGTTGGGCACGAGGCCCTTGACGGGCCACATGCGCGTGGCAAAGAGGTCCGACTCGACCCACGAGTAGTAGACGTACCCGTGCTCGCTGTGGGCCACCTGGAACTTGTACTTGCTGTCGCCATTGTTCACGAGCTCGATCTGGAGCTTGAGCGTGACCGACTTGTCGGTCTTGGCGACCGCCTCGGGGGCCGGTAGCACGGGGATCTCGGGCAGCACCGTGAACGACGCCATGGCTTCTTCGTCTTCTTCGCGAACTGATGGGAAACTCCACCCAGTGCAGAGAGAAACTTCAAAAATACATACGCTGGCACGAGAAACCTGTGCTGCGTGATGCAAAGCCTTCATTATGTGGTACAAACCTGCTACTTGTGATATGTTGTGGCGTGGTGGGAAGTATGCGTTATCACGATACATAGGATTGAAGAAACCGAAAATGGACACCAACACCGATGAGACCGAGTGGTGCATCTCTCTCTCTCTTTCTCTTATGAAGGTTACTGCACGAGCCCAGCGGGAGAACCAGAGCGGGATCCACTCGTTCGCCATTGGAGAGGAAGGATCCATTTACCAGCGGCGCACACGCGCAAAGTCCGGCATGTTCCACTCGAACGGTGCGCCGGGCACGGGCGGGATGCCCTTGGCCTCGCACTCCTTCAAGATCTCCTCTTCTTTGTGTTTCCACGCCATGCGCACGTTGTGGGTCGACTGGTGCTGCAGGATCAACTCGTCGCGAGCAGCTACAGAAAGATCCCATCGTTAATTGTGAATACAGGTCGCAACAAGACAATCCGGAGCCGCTGGTGTCTGTACGTACCGTGCGTCGTGGTCATCGCTGAGCGCGTGCCCGTGGGGTCGTAGCGAAGCACGGCAGGGTTCTACAATATAGTCCATCACCCGGAATGAGCTTACCAAGCAACGCGGCGACAAAACGCGAGGGTATGGACTCATACCTTGTTGCCGGGGGATCCCTTGGAGACACCCTCGGGCAGCTCGGCCTTCTTCTCAAAGCCCAGCGACGGGTGCATGCCGACTTCAGTGGGGAACTTGAAGCGGCGGATGTCGCGCGTGTAGTACTGCGTGTTGTACACGGCCTCCTTGCTCTCGCTCGACGGCACGTGGACATCCTTGGGCTGGCTCGTCGGCGTCGGGTTACGGTACACCTCGGCGGGAGCCGACTGATACAGCTGCTTCGTACCGGTCTGCTCCGTGAACACCAGCAGCTCGCGGAGCTATTGGGAAAGAGCCATGGAGAGAGAGAAGTCAGAGGTCGATTTGGACGGCTTCCTGGTGTCTCTAGGAGGCGCGAGAGGCACCAATTGAGAGAGCAACAAGAGGGCAATAGACGTACACGCTGGCGAATATGCGGCGGCAGCAGGCTCGAGTACTCGAACGGCTTGAAGGGCTTCCACTTGGTCATGGTGTCCGGCGGGGTCTTTATTCCAGCGGTCTGGTGAAAACGCACAGGACACCCCACCACACGCACGAGAGGTGCTCACTCCAACGTAGTTTACGGAAGTAAATGACCACCAGAACCGTCATTTAGGGACACGTCCCCACTCCAAATCTTGGAGAGGGTCACTAAAACAAGGGACACGGTTAGCTTTCATGGCGGAGGAGGGTCTATTATTATGGGCGCTTACTGCTGCTGTGTGGCTGATGATGGAGACGAAGATGCGGGGAGCTGCTCGGGCGCCGAGTACTCGGGCACCATGGCCGCTGCGGCCTGTGGCGAGTCGTACCAGATGCCCAGTGGGTGTTCCAACGGCCCTAGAGGCTTGAGCACGTTGGGCGGGCCCACGTGGGCCAGCACGTTCTTGAGCACCTTGGCGTCGAGGTCGAAATGGGCCGCGAGCGCGTCAGCGTCCCATTTCTCCGGGTCTTCGTAATGCAGACGCAGCAGGAACCGCATGTCGCGGTTGGTCACACGCCCCTCCGTCTTTTCGTAGATCCCGTCAATGTTCGCGGCGTTTGACGTCCGGTCCGTCGGCATTGAGATGGGCTCGCTCGAGCGCACGCGGTAGCTGCTCGCCGTGTTCCTGAAGGCGCTGGTATCTTGCTGCAAGAACGAGACCTCTTCAAAGCCCTGAAACTGGTCCATCTCTCGGAGCAATTCACTGTTCATCTCGATGAGCTCGATCTCCGGCGCAGCCTTGGGATTGCGCACGACACTGGCCATGCTGGCGCCCTTGGCGGAGCCCGCCGGGGCGACACCGACGATTTCGTCCCGTGTGAGCGTAGTCTGCACGACGCGTGGTGCAGCGGCGGCCGCAGCAGCACTGGTAGTCGCTTGGGTCGATGCCGCAGTGGCCGCGGCTTTGGCGACCGAGCTAGCGGCCGTGGTGGCCGCCTTCTTTGAGGCAGCGCCGCCCATTCTGGTGGTGAGCTTTAGCTGCTGATCGGGAACTGGCGGACTTCCACAAGCTTCGAGACCGTCCACTATTGAGGTTGTGATCTACTCTTTAACACAATCTGATTGGATAAATATACTACAAAAATGAATGTGATTGGGTAAAATGATTTCTCCACACTGTGACGTGAGTCCGTCCGTATCCGACGACAATGGACAGGTAGGTCCTTCATCACCAAGGAGCAATGCTTCTCCTTCCTTGTTGCATGGATTTACATATCGGCGTAAACTCGCTTCGCTCTAGAACCCTTCATCGTCTAGCTCCTCATCAAATCCGGACAACGCAAAGCCACTGCGGACAGCACCGTCCAACGGTGGCAGCTGCGACGGAGGTGAGCTCGCCGACAACGCCGGCGACGGCGCAAACGTCGACCGTGGCAGGCGGTTCCGCTTTATCCGCTTGGACTGATGTTCCCTTGAGGCGTGGTATTCCGATGACGGCAATTCCTCCCCGCCAACGGACGAGTCGACTGACATGGAGTAGTTCTGGCTTGTGGAGAGGTATGACTCCTCTTTGAACGACGCCATCGTGTTGCTCTTGGAGAGACTCATGGCTTCGGCGCCCGATTCGCCATCGCCATCATCGTCGTCATCGCTGTCGTCATCCGAACTGTCGTCGTCGTCTTCATCGCCGCTTTCCTGGTACTCTCGGATGATCTCTTTCACGGCATTCAGTGCATCGGTGTTCTCGCTCGTGGTCGGGTCCGCGTGCTTCCAATACAAATACAACGGCCCAATGAAGCGGAACGACCGCCTCAGCAAGTACGGATCAAACGGGAAAAACGTCTCAAGCGGTGCCCGCAAACCCAACACGGACGAGCCCGAGAGCGACGCGGGCAGCACGGAGGTCGCACTGGCCGCAGAGCCTGTGGGCGGCGGTGCCGTGCGCTCCATCGACTTGGCGCCCTTGGTTCGCTTTTGCATCTTGCCGATCGAGTTGATGGCCTGGTCGACCTTGTCGATACATTCCTCAGACACGAGATCAAACGTTTCGGCAAAGTTGAGAAACTCGATCGCGACCGTGGGCTGGCAAAACGCCAGCGGACAGTACGACGTCTGCGTGATGAGCAACCGCTCCCATCCCAGCGTGCGCAAGAACTCGTACCCGTTTTCGGCCTGTGCAACCTCGAGACCGCGGAAACACAAAAGGTAACAAACCGTCTGTAGCGTTGAGATGAAGATGCTTTCGTGAAAGCTACCACGTCGGTTCTTCTCGAGCGCTTCGGCTTCGGCATCGACGCCGCGACGTGCCTTGTTGGCGGCGCTCTCTTGGTCGTCTCCCTCGCCGTCGTCGTCGCTCGTGGGCGCGTGCTGCGCTAAGTACGTGGCGTCGTAAATGTCCATTTGGTCGTGCATCCACTTGAGCAAATGGTACAAGGCCTTTTGAATGTACGCGACCGAAATGTACTTGGCCCGCGCGAGGAAACTCGCCAAGTAGGCGCCGCAGCTGTGGCGTGTCACCGGTGGCGTCTGCGGATCCAGCGATGCGGAGAGCAACTGCGAAATAAACACGTCCTGGAATTGTGGATCGAGTTGGCACACGTAGAAGAGTAGGAACTGCGGGTACTTGGACCGATGCGTATTGAGAATCGAGTGCTCAAACACCTTGAGCAGGAACTTGAACACGAGCGCGGCCTGCTCCCCATCGAGCGTCTTGCCGCCGTCGCCATCGCCACCGACTTGCACTTGCTGTTCGATATGCTCAAACATGATGACCATCATGCTGTCGAGCTTATCGGCCATGACGTCGACCTTGGACGTGTCCATCTCGGGCAGCAAATCGTCCTCTAAAAAGTCGTCCATCGTAAACACATCTTCCTCTTGCTCGTCCAGCTTGATCTCGACGTCGACTGCCACGAGCCGGTCCATAATCAGCGCAAAAATACGCTCTTGGAGACCCGGCACGTACTTGGACAGCTGCAAGACGTTCCGCAGGTACGCGGCCTGGAAAGGTCCGTCGAGCCGCTTGTGCGGGAAGTGCTCAACGACGACGGGGAAGAGCGCGTTCGTCGCAGTCGGTGCCAACTTGAGCACGCGCTGCAGCGTCGCGTGGACGTCGTCGTACCGCTCTTGAAATCGCTTTTCCAGATCGATGGGTGGAGTCGTCACGGTCGATACCGGTGTCGCCACAGCGGGGACACCAAACGAACCGCCAATGGAGATACGACCAGCAGGTCGTACGGGAGCGGGCGGAGGTGCTACCGCCGCCGCGAGTTCTGGTGGGAGATGTTGCGGTCGGTTCATGTTACGCACGAGCATCTGCAGCGTCGGCAGCACGTATACCGTGTTGGACGACACGAGGTAGACGAGGAACCGCGTGTACGCATCGATCTCTTCGCGTGCGCCGAGAAAGTCAAACTTGAAGAGCACGTCGAGCAGCTGGTGGTACGCCTTGGGCTCCTTGGCCATCGTCGAAATGCATCGCGGCAACGCGAGAAAGATCTTGCGGCGCGTCGCGGCGTCCGACTTGCCACTCGATGGGTTGAGTTGCTGAATAAGAAACTGGTAGCTCGTGGCGTTGCCCTTGAGCATGAGCTCGAGCGCATTCTCAATGAACTGCTGCAGCGTCTGGAGGTCTGCCTCCGGTACGAGCGCCTCCATGGGCGCCGCTGGGGGCGGCGAGAGCGAGCGCGTCGTCGAGGCCATGGGGGGAGCGGGAGGAGCCGTTCACGGCGTTCCAGCCATTTGTCGGCCTTCGACGAAAGCAATCATACAGATGTTTCATTGGCTATTAATCATAGTAAATTGTCATTGGATATAATTCTGATCAATATTAGATAATGAAAGAGTTGTACCGTTGCAAAATACCGGTTTCCGCGTCGGTAATTACCGTTTCAAGCTGCAAGCGACCATCACTCGTATTGCCGTCCGCTATCACCCGAATCCCGCCGAGCTCACTCGGGACGAGGGCAACCGCTAATAAAGAAGGCGTCTTCCGGCCGATGGAGGCTCCTGCGCATGCGTCTCCTGCGGCCGCCGCGGCGGCTCCGGGCCTGGATCGGATAGGAGGGGAAGGCGAAGGCGTGCTGCCGGGCGTGCTCGAAAGCGCGACAGCGAACGGCCACGTGGGGCCGCCTCACGACGTCGGGAATGAAGACGACGTAGACCCCATTGCGCAAGCGCCCCCGTCTCCTACGCGCGAGACGCTCCCCACCAAGACGCGGCAAGCCGCTGCTAGTGAACGCACACGGCAGTTTGCGTACGCGATCGCGTCGCTGCGCATGTACAACCCGGAGTTCCGGCTGACGCCCGAAGTGGTCGAGATCATGCGCGCGTTCTTCGACGACTTGCACCCGGATGCACACGGCACCGTGTCTGTCCAGTCCATTTTTAAAGAGATTGAGCGCTTGGACCCGAAAAAGGAGTTTGTGTCGGAGGAGACGCGGCAGCTCATGCGCAAGGACATGACCGAGCGCGCGAGCGACGAGCTCGTCGACTTTGCCACGTTCTGCGCGTGGGTCATGCGCTGGAAAGAGACGAGTCCGACGTCGATCCAGAACATGTACACGTCGTGGGCCAAGCAGCTCACGGTCATGGACTTTGGACTCAGCGAGGGCGACGGGATGTTTGTCGTCCCGTCCGAAGAAGAACTGCCACGCGACCAAGACGAACTGCGGTTCCACCTGTCGACGCTGTTCCACAGGCGCCGCCACACGCGCGCTCTGCGGCTGCGTCCTTCGAAGAAGCCACCAGCGAGTGACAGCACGTCCGTAGAACAAGTGGCGGCCAGTGGAGCGACCCTCCATGCCACGTCGATGGTGGACGACTTCACCGACGACAGCGTGCGGATCACGGCGCCGGAAGAAGACGAAGAAGAGCAAGTCATCAAGCGTGGAGATCCACAGCAAGAGGATGGCTCGAAGAAACCCATTCCTGCAGGCGTGCTGTCCAGACATTCCATGATGACCGTGTCCAAGTCGTTTGTCGCGGGCGGGGTCGCCGGCATGGTCGCCAAGTCGGCGCTTGCGCCCGTGGATCGTATCAAGCTCATGTTTCAAGTCAGCGACAAGCGATCGTTCAGCTTTCGCAGCGCCTTCCATTTGGCCAGAGAGATTTACGTACACGACGGCTTCCGCGCGCTGTTTCGAGGCAACACGCTCAACATTATCCGCGTCGTGCCGTACGCCGGCGTGCAGCACTCGAGCTTTGACTTTTTCCGGCGCCAGTTCCACGCGTATAACATTAAGCACGCCGACACGACTCCGGATCGCGATGGCGCCAAGCTTTCCAACATGCAGCTCATCACAGCCGGCTCGCTGGCCGGCGGCTTGTCGCTCACGCTGTCGTACCCGCTCGATCTCGTGCGCGCACGGTTCATGGTGCAGCATGGCAAGCACAACTTCAAGTCGATCCGCGAGGCCGTGCTGGAAATGTACCGCGTCGACGGCGCACGGTCATTCACACGTGGGCTGTTGCCGTCGCTCATGGGCACACTGCCGTACACGGGCATTGGCTTTACGCTGAACGAGCGGTTCAAGCACTGGATGCTCGACCTGCAGCAGCGACGCGCGCTACATCCAGACAATGCCCCTGAGCGACTCCACCCGTTCTCGAAACTGTTGTGTTCCTACTTGGCGGCCTGCATCGCCCAGACTGGTACGCCGTAGTCTACAGGAGTTTATGTTGTAGATGGCTTCGTTTTGGTCTGATCTGATGTGATATTTGGACAGCGACGTATCCCATGGACACGATCCGGCGGCGCATCCAGACCGACGGCTTTGTCACGGGCAACGGCAAGAAGCTGCGGTACACGAGCATCACGACGACCGCGCGCATAATTATCGCGAACGAAGGATGGCGAGGGTTCTTCAAGGGCGTCACGGTCAACTGGATGAGAGTAAGTCCCATCAAAGATTATGGTCATTTGGATCTATTCGTTACTGACAATTGTTTGCTTGGAACAGAGTCCCCTTGCCACGGGCATCAGTCTGACGGCGTACGATCTTCTGAAAGAAGTGCTAGGCGTCGAACAAGTTGCGTAACAAGGAAGCAGTCTTCGTATAAATGCCAAATAGAGACACCGGAGTCAATCACCGTTTACAAGAGCATGGGGAGCTCATTGGAAGCTGATCATTCTGTATAATTATGTCCGTGTCGCTTCAGCTCTCATGCTACTCTCGGCTCGGTGTGATCAGCACGAGATCGTTGAGATCGTGCTCCGCATTCATGCCGCCAAAGACGAGCAACCCCTCAACCTGCTTCTCATTCGCGCCACTCGTCACGGGCAGTCTCACAGTACATCCGCAGTGGCCAAAGCGTCCCGGAATCACGGTCGAAGTCTCTGACTCATTGACCTCAGGCTTCTCCGTGGAAAACGACTTCTTGACCCGAAGCCAGGACTCTTCATTGTCCGCGTACACCCAGCAGTCGTCGCGGATCGAGCTGCCGTCGAATCCACCAAAACTTACGACCTCCCCGTCCACAGTCGCGGCCACTTGCGAGCAACGGTTCCATTCGCAGATCGGGACGAGTTGCCATTCCCACGCCGCCACATCCAGCACGGCCATGTCTGTGCACACATTACCGTCTCGGTTCCGTCCGCCGCTAAATAGAACCGCCGTCTCAGTGAGAAGGGTCGCTGTGTGGAGCTCACGGGCCTCGGGGATCTCCGAGCAAACGCAGTCAACGCGTTCCCATCGCAGGGGTGCCTCGAGGTCTTCGATCGGGAGGTGGAGAATGAACACGTCACCGAACGCGCCGGCTTCTGGGGACGACCCACCGTACACTAGGATGCGTTCATGGCCTTCGCACTCCGGCAGCTGGATCGCTGCGTGGGCATTGCGAGCACCGGGCATCCACCCTTCGACGAGCGGCGTGGTCCACCGCTGCGTCGCAGTGTCGAGGATGATCACGTCCTCGTAAAGCGCACACTCGGTCGGATTCATGCCGCCAAAGACGACGATGCGGTCACCAATCGCCGTGGCCGAGTGGCCACTCCGTGGCGGAAACGCTTTACCGCCCGGCTTGATACGGTCCCACTGCAGTGTTGCTGTGCCACACACACGAATGTGAACCAATTACCGTGAGAGGGATAAACGACACGTGAGGCGTACCCAAATCAAAGTGGTAGACATCACCAAAGCTCTGCGCCTCTCGGTTGGTACCACCAATAAGATAGATGCCACCACTCTCAACCTACACAGCCCGCTCAGTTTAGAATGCATGTAGCCAAGAGGGGGATGTCCGGGATAAAGGTCATTGTTTCGCACCTGAGTGAGCGTCGCGCCGCCACGAGGCTCGGGCATACTGCCTTTTCCAAGGCCACTGCACTGGACCTCCAGCGTCTGAATTGTGTACGCCACTTGACGCTGCATCGCTCCACTTTCGTGTTGGTTCTCGTCCATGGCAGGAGCTCCTCTTCCGTGAATGGGGTCGTTGGATGAGACGAAGGATACAATCGAAGATGGAAAGGATCATGAAAGGTCGTACTCCCTCTCTAGAGTGACATCACTGACTGTGGGGCAACAACAGCGCAACATAAAACTGAGTTCTATAAAAAGCGTAGCCATGTCGGAGAGACCGTCGACGGGTCTGCATTTGGGTTGTCGCTCCAACATTACACAGCACCATCGCCTAGTCCAGAGAAAAGCAGAGCATCATGGACGCGTGTATCGCTCGCGGTGGCATCTCCCACGTGCTCTCGCAGGCGCGTGCGTCGCTCAAGAATCCCTCGCGGCCGTTCACGCCACGCACAAACGGTATTATCGCTGCATCCCCTCCATATATCCTCATCTCTTCGTTATCCTAACGGTCTCGTCTACGTGGTGTATAGATCGCCCGCTTTTCCACGGCGACGACTACCGTCCTGGCTCGAGGCCGAGCTCGTCTTACTCTGTCGCAGAGCAAAAGGACTTCGCGGCCAAAGAAGCCAACAATCGCAAGGCCAAACCTAGTGGAGGACCGTCCGGCGCTGCGCTGCCTCCGCGTCCGACAGTGAAGGCGGCCCCTAAGCAAATACGGGTTGTGAGAGAAAGCGTGCAGGAAAAGAATGAATCGAGCGCGAAACCTCGCGAGCAGCCGCCTCGTCCGCAAGACCACGACAGTGCAGGCGAGACGGAACCGAGCGGAGACGAAAGCGAAGAGATCATGGCCGAGCCCAACGAGCGCTTGACAACCGGAGATCATCTCCTCGAGTCGTCAGTCGAGCTGTCGTCATGCGATGTGCTCACCAAGACGCTGAAGTCAGTCACGGAGCAGCTCGACGAGCTCAGCCGCCAGTCGCCTCCACGCATCCCAGCTCAAGACCTGGACATGCTAATCCGCAATCTCACCGAGTTCACAGCCAACTCATCAGTGTACTTCACTAAGGGGAAACCGTCGAAGCGCCTGGCGTCGTTGTCAGATGGCTGTATGGAGGTTCGCAAGGCCTCCGCACTACGACGCCGTCTCTTCGATGCGCTCATCGACCTCGCAGTCGGCCCGTGGCACATTTCAGCCAAGTGTGTCGTCGCGATCACGCCGTCAATCCTCGAGCTATTTCAACTTGGCCTTAGCACTGAGAAGGAGCAGGATGGCGAAGGCGCCTCGACCAAGGTCGTGTCGCTGGGCAAAGTGCTCTTCGTGTTAAGCAAGGAGACCCAGCACGACGCCGAGTTCTGCAACGTACGGTACGTCGAGAGTGTCATCTCGTTAGTCGCGACGACCACGCATACTCGGACCAAGTCTGTTCCAGACAGCAGTGCGTGTCCCATGAAGACGCTCATTTACATCGCCGGCACGCTCAAGAACGTCTCGAGCGGCGACGACAAGATGCTCAAGCTGCTGGCGACCAACGGCGCGATCGCGAGCTTCAGCGACTCGCTCGCGTGGCGCTCGAGTGACCCATCACAGAGCAAAGAGATTGCGCAGTTCCTCGTGCAGACAACAACCGTGTTGCGGAATTTGTCGACATCCAGGGCCTACTTGAAACAGTTTAATGAGGCCCACGTGGCGAGCAGACTGTGCGACATGGTTGAGTCGTTCCTTCCGCACCAAGAGCTCATGGTCAACGTGTCTCGCATCCTCGGCAAGCTCACGCTTCACGAAATGCCGCGGTCGCAGATCAACCAACATGTTGAGCGCCACCTAGGGAACTTGCTCACGCTTGTGGATCCTCGGCGGAACCCGACGCTCACGTTTGCAGCCAACGAAACCCCGAGCCAGAACCAGTCCGACGCCAAGACCCAGGACATGCTGCTCGTACGCATCTTCTTCGTGCTGGGCAATCTGTGTGCGAGCAACGACCGTAACCGCTCTTTCCTGGGTGTTGAAGCGGGGGCGATTCCCGTGCTTTTGCAGTCACTAACGTACTATGGCCGGCGGTATGTCCAGTATCAAAGTATAGACAACGCAGATGTCAAGTCCTCGAGCGAGTCTTGCGCGGACGTCCTTGTAAAACTCGTGCGGCTGATCGCGAATATGGCCATGAACGCCGACGTTGGCGTGGCGCTGAACAAAGGCCACCACGGTGAGCTGGCCGTGCTGCTAGACGTACTCGGGTCCACGCAGGCGGGGCTGTGTGTGGATGAAGAGCTCATGCTCAATATCGTGAGCTGTCTCACCAACCTCTCGTACTACGCCACGTCTACTTCAGCCGCGTCGTGTTCTTCGTTCATCGAAACGAACCGTCTCGCGATCACGGCCTTGCTCTCGCAGATCCTGTGGGACCCCAACGAAGAAGCGGTGCTGGAAGCCACCCGGGCGTTTGGCAATCTATCGCGGTTCAAAAACGTGCTCCACGCCATGGGCGACAACAAGGTGCTCGATGGTTTTGTCATTTTGCTCGACCACAGCAACCGCGAGATCGTGTACACAGTGTGCGGCGTGCTCATGAATGCTGCGCTGGACGAGCGCGCCCGCGCGATGCTGCTCGATGTGCAACTGGCGCACTCAGGTATCGGTGACCCTGTCGTCATCGACGCGCGGACTCTGCTGGCTAACATCTTGGAGTGCGCGGCCGTCGACGACCTCGAGATGAGCTGTATCGCCGCCAAAGTGCTCTACAATCTGCTGCTCGCCAGGCAAGACGCCACGAGATTCCTTGGCTCCGAGTCGGGCCAGTCTCTCCAGCGCACCGTCGCGTCGATCCGGCGGAAGCTCGTGGGGACAGAATCAGATGACGACGAAGACGAAGGCACGCGTCGAGACCTGCGAAAGGTCCTCACTCAACTACAGCAAAACATGGCACCGCGCCGCGAGTAAACCAACAACACAATTGTATATTGCTTGCTTTTTCGATTTCAAATCCGTGTTACCGTACGTAAATCAAGATTGGGCAGAAGAGACTTTTTCCCCCGGATACAGGCGCGACACTCAGACGCTGTGGTCAGCCTTCTTCTTGCCGTGGGCATTCTTCTTATCGGCGCGGCTGCCCACGAGCGGAGAGGTCTCTCCTTGCGCTGCCGGAGTCTGCTGGAGCTGCGACAACTTAGTGTGAACGGTCACCGTGATCGTGACGATGAGCGAGAGCGCAAGCACGAGCCCAATGATATTGCCGAGCACGCAGTCGTTCGCCATGAAGCCAATGACGTTCCGGCCATCGAGATTGCCCGTCACGTTGCAGCTTCCATTAAACGACAGCTTCTCCAACACGCCCGTTGCTACCAGAGAATCGTCAGTAACGTGTTCATCTTCCATTCAGCAACAGTCGCAGCGAGACGTACCGGCAGTGATGTAGATGAGCGCGAGGATACCAATGCCACCACCAATGTGGTACGAGATGGTCGCCGCACGCACCTGCGGACGCGCGCCGGGATAGTAGTACGTGACCAAACCAAAGATCCCCTGCGTGACAAAGCACACCCACGTGAACAGGCCGAGCCAGCTGTGGAGGCTGTACAGGTTCGTAATGTTGTGCTCGTTGTGGAAGCGGAAGACCGCGATCGCACCCACGAGCGCCGTGATGGCGCCGACACCATGGGACGTCATGTGGATGAGCTTGTTGGTCTTGCGTGTAAACGGCAGCGAGATGTAGCTGAGCGCCGCGGTCGTTGAGCAAAACACAAACCCAAAGGTCATGAGCAGCGGGTGCCAGTTGAACACGCGGCCGTCGCCCGAGGCCCACGAAAAGCCCGCGAGCGAGTTGGCCTTGACGACGTCGCCCGTCTTGGCATACGACGTGAGCACAGAGCCCATCCAAACGCCCACGAGTACGACAGCGAGAGCTGGCAGTGCCTGCCCGAAAGAAACCGGTTAGTCTCTTAACCTGAGCTCCTCGTTAGTCCACATGGCTACAGAATAAGACCCTACCAGTGCGACGATCTTGAGCGCGGGTGACATGGTGGCGGGTGGTGGCTGCGGTGGCTGCGCGGTGTCTTCGTGAGTGAGCTCTTGAGTCGTCGCCACGGGCGCCGCAAGTCCGTCAGCGTCGGCCGTCAGCATCTTTCTGATGAGTTCTGCAGAAACCGTGATGTCCTGATTCTGCAATTGCTCACCTTTAATGAGCAACTGGACCACCCAAACCAAATTTATATTCGATCATCCAATCAGAGGCCGCGAATAGGCATCATCATTCCCTATTTTAGCCAATAGATGGCTGCATAGATATGATTGGTACATAACAGAGATGGATACTTTTAGGAGTGTTGGTCTTCAAAACTTCGAAGAGCTTCGATTTTCAGTCGATTGGAGCTGGTGGGGAAGTGAGAAGGGCCATGGAGCCCTGCCTCTGCACGTCAAACAGATCCGTGCGTCCTGATTCCGGAATCAATGGTGCCGTGTGCCCGCGATTGGAAGCTCGGTCGCGTCATCAAGCCGTCCGTCGTGTTTGGATGATGAGGCGGCGTCCATCCCTCCTTCAAGCCACCAGCGCTTCTGTAGCTCCTTCAGACTGAGGCCATCGCCATGGCGCTGAGCACGAACGCATTCGCATTGTGCCTTTGTGACTTCATCCTTCGAGATGCCGCACGACTGTTCGCTTGGATGAGTACACGCGCAGCTCAAACTCGCCTTCCTGTGGATCGTACGTCGATGGAATGATCACGTACCAGCCTCCAGGAAAGACGACTTGGGACGGCGTCACAACGCCCGACGGATTGCCGCTCGCGTACGCGCCGCCATCCGAGGTCGCGTGGCGAAACGCCGCGGTCGGATTGGTCGACAGCAGCAGCGTGCCGTCCGAGTTGCTCGCGTAAATCGAGACGTTGCACGAGGGCAGCGCTGCCGAGGACGAGCCGTCGCGCGTCGCGAGGCCTCGCGCTGGCACGAGCCGGGCAAATAGATAGCTCTCTTCGGAGACGTGCACGAGGTACTTGGGGTTGAACGTGTAGCACCCATAGCTCGCGCACCCGACGGCCGTGCCCTTCTTGGCATTCCACTGTCCATGAAGAATCGTAGACTGCATCCCGTACCCTTCCATGGGCAGCTCCGAGACCTGCCCGATCGCCTCGGGCGGCTCACTCACGATGCGGATGCGGAAGGTTGCCATTGTGTCCGGCTCAAACGTCGACGGGATCACCACGAGATCTGAGCAGTCCTTCCCGAGCATCGTGTCCCCTTCGCCGCCGTCCAGTTCGAGGAGACAAAAGCCAGGACGGTATTCGCCTGAGCTCAGGATGCGAAGCGGCGACGTCGCTGCGGAGACCGCGGGGAGCCCACAAGCACGCCATTGCGAGTGCGTGATGACGCGCAGATTCAAGGGGATTTCGGTGGTCTCCGAGTCGCCCGTGGTCTCCAAAAAAATCCACAGGCGACGCAGTTCGGCCGTCGGGTCCAGCTGCACGTGGTACTGTGGGTTGTGCATGAACGTCGAAAAGAACGGCCGGCCGCCTGCCGTGTCTGCCTTCCATTCGTTCGTCAGCACGACTGCATTCGGGGCCGAGTCCATGTGCGGAACGGGGCGGCACACGAACGGCGTCGTGGAAAACACCGAGAGCGTATAGTCGAGCGGGGCAAATTTTTCATACTGCGACGCCACCAATGTCTAGACCAAATGAACCAAGACATCAGACATCGTCTCTCTGGGGAAGAACCCAAAGCAGAATGAAAAGTACGTACGAAAGACGGCTCGGGTTCGTCGTCGTCAAAGTCGACGTCGAGGCTCAGCAGTGTGTGCGGGTTGTTGCTGTATGTGCCGCGGTGCATGGCGTCCTGGTTGTAGTACACGCGTCGTCCTTCGGTGCCGCGGTAGACGTGGAGCGTCAAGAACTGCTGCGTCGTGTGGTCCGAGTCTCTTTCCACAGTGCTCACGTGGCGTGTCAGTAGGACCCACACAGTTGATGTCGATGTAGTGGTCCCCTTCGAATCGCTGGCGACCGACTCGCTGCGACGCCGCGTGAACCGCACCGAGTACTGTGGATTATACGCGAGCGTCGTCGAGTCGTTCACAGGGCCCAACTCCACGGGCCAGTGCTCATGGATCGCGTATTTGTGCGGGAACAACTCGGGGTTCCAGTTGAGATACAGGCTCTCAAAGTGCAGCTTCACTGAGTCGAGATCGATCCAAAAGAGCCCAACGTCGTCTCCACTGTCGGTCACCTTGTTGGTCTCACCGAGCGCGTAGTACTGGTCCTGATACTTTCGAAGCTCCTCGCCGAGCGGGCCCTGCCACGTCGCCGTGTCGCTGTTGGAATAAGGTCCTCGCCAACTTAGCTTGCGCCACGGGTTCTTGACATGGAGTAGCTTGATCTTTTTGCTTTCCCCTAGAGTCTCGTCAAACACCGTCGTCTCATAGACGTTTAGCACGGCGTAGACGTGCATGGGCACGAGCCCAATCTGAATCGCATCCTCTCGTCCGATGTCGCCCGTCGTCATCGTGATGATACAGTCGCCAAAATGGAACGCACTCTTGAGCTGCTCCCACAAGCGGTCTTCGCGTGCGGCGTTTTCGGCGGTCAAGTCCGAGATGGGGATCCGCTCGGGGATCCACCCCGTGAGTGCAAAGAGATCAATGCCCGAGTTGCCGCCGGGGTAGTCGTACCCGCCGTGGAGCTTGAGGTACGCCTTCTCGATCAGGCTCACCCACAATTCATTCTGCCGCGTCGTGCACGAACACATGAGCGCACGGGTCTCCGTATTCACCGGCAGCAGGTCGTCAATCACGACCTTGCGTGGCACACCGTTGGCCCAGAGCTTGACAATGTACTTGCCCGTCGGGTTGTACACGGGCTGCCGTGTCGATGGGTCAATGGGGTAGATAATGTTGGTGATCAGGCGCTTCTGGAACCGCTGCTCGTAGGCCGCGGCAATACAGAGTGACGCCACAAACGAGCAGTCCGTCACAATGTCCTGCTTGACGACCTGCGGGCAAATGCTGTCAATCATCACGGGTACCTGGGCACACAAGAGTGCATACTCGCTGGGCCGCATCCACTTGGCGCCCTTGCGGGCCTGCTTGGCCGACAGCGGCACCATGCCATCCGGGTCCACGTACAAATGGATCGACCGGAAATTCGCGTGGGCGTCCACATCGTCGAGCCACGGCACAAAAATGTGGCCGTTGATTTGCGACGAACGACGAAGCACATCAAGTTCGGCCGGGCTGTACGTGACGGCTTCTTCGTCGTCGACGGCTGGTGCCCTAGAGGAGATAATCGAGTTGGTGGACGAGTGGCGCGACATGGGCAGTTGGTCGTGACTCGACGTGCGCGACGGTGGCGTGCTACGGTTTCGGAAGCTGCGCCGCTTACTGGTGTGCTGTGATACCGGTGGCATGGGCCAGTCAAAGGCCTCGACGCCGGTCTCCGCTCCCGGCGGCAGAGGCCACGCCAGGCCATCGCCGCCTGCAGTCTCGAGCGTCGACAACTGGGGCGCTGCTGATTGAAGCACGGGCGTCGGTGCGATTGGAGCCTTGGGCCACGCGGCATCGTCAAGCATGGACACATCAGCCGCCGGTGGGTGGACGAGCAATTCCACCTCTGGTGCTGGCTTCGCCGTGAGCTCGGGGGATTCCTCGGGGGGGACCGGCCAGTGCATCTCGTCCACCACAGCTCCACTGGACTCAGGTACCGCTGCTGACTTGTGTATGGGCTCCTGTGCTGTCGATTTCTTGAGCTCGGAGACGTGACCGATCACGTACTCGATCTGTTCACGCACGGCGTCCTTTGCACTTTTGGCCTCGGGCTCAAACGCGCTGTAGGCCTTCATGTACCTTTCAAGTATCCATCACTTCTCGTGAGACTCTGGAACCCGCACGCACATCCACACAGGGACGTTGTGAGAGATACGTACCAGTCGCCGGCAGAGAGGTAGAGCTCAATACACTGCGTCCGGTTGCCAGCGTCTTCGGCGTCGCGCGCCTGCTGATGGATCTCCATCGCTCTTGTCAGCGCCGTGTCGGCATCCACAGCGTCCGATGGAGGTGGCGATTGTGGCGCACGCGGCAGTTCCGGTTGACGCTTAGATATTGGGAGTGGCACTGGTGAGGGATTGTCGAGCATCGCGAGGCGCGCACGCAAATCGCTCACGACGCCCTGCACAACCGCACGCTTGGCCGCCGACTCGACGATCGCGAGGCGGCTGAAAATGCGGATCGCGTCGGCAAAGCACTGGCGCGCAGCGTCGCGGCTGGCTTCGTTCTCGTGCGCCTGCTGCTCGAGCGCACCGCCGCGCTCCGCGAGCGCGACCGCCTCAGTGTAGAGCTCCTCGACGGTGCTGCCGCGCCGCATGGTCCCGTTGTTTCTGGAAGCGGAAAAGTGACCTTCACTCAAATGTTACAAATGTATCAGTAAATTACAGAAACGACACAAGTAGTTGCATCGCTCCTCGTCTATTGTATAGAAACCTCGAAGACATCGAATCAACTGTTGTCCTCCGTACTTTAGCGGCAGACCACACACTCCGGGAGTCTTGAAACGGTTCAGCCCGACCGGCTCGTGGAGCGAGACCCGATTGTTCTCATCAGCCATGTCCCTTCTATTGGGACAGCGAACCTAGCGGAAGGAAAATTGTCGCTCTATTGCGGGAGTTCTCGACTGCCACTGACTAGAGTGAATCGAGCTAACCTAAACTAATACATAGGGGTATGGGTACTGAATCATCGCATGTGCGCAACGCCACGGACAGCGAACCTAGTGTTATGTGAATCTTACGAAGAATTTATCTGGATTTATACAGTTGTCAACAATCACATACTGTAGAAATTATCTGGATTTATACAGTTGTCAACAATCACATACTGTGATTGTTGACAACTGTATGTGATTGTTGACAACTGTATAAATCCAGATGATTTACCGAAGAATACGACAAACTGTTAACTCTAGGTGCAAGCCGCAATGTCCAATCGCGTTTCGGATGGTCCAGAGAAAGAGCCACGATCTACAAAGTGTCACATCTCGAGAAACCTTGGATTGGTTGGAGGATCGGGGGAACCTAAGCCTAGTTAAGTAGAGAGTGGGACATGGTGCCTGCGAGAGGAGCCTCGAATGATACTTGGATACACACACGGGCGGCCAACAACTCCCTCACGGCAGGCAGCTGCTGCAGCATGCATGTAGCCTCACATTCTTCTTTCGAACAACACAAATAACGCACACTATTCGTACAAGTGGATACTACTCTCCGCCGACAGTTTGGAAATCGAGTATGTCCTTCCCAGATGCCCAGAAGCGCTGGCTGAAGGAATCTAGCCGCTTGTCAAGTCTGTCGTGCGTGGTTCCCGTAGCACGCCATGCACTACGCCATCTACAAGTGGAGCTCCCAAGTGCCCCCAGTTTGCCCAAGATAACCACGTTGCGCCATGCAGTTGGTTTCTACACCCAACGTTCTGTGGCGGCGTTCCAGCGACCCGTTATGCGCTACGCCTACAACTACAGGACGCGCAGCCTGATCGACAGCAACAACATGGACAAGATGGAGCGCTAGCTTGAGAATCGCGAGTATCACCAGAGCCTTCCCAAGGATGCTGCGTTCTGGTTCGGATTTGCCAGAAACGCATCGGGCAAACCATCGTTAGCCATCGGATCCAAGCGCCCGATCGGATCGAGAAAGCTGCTCGCGTATTGATTAGTGCTGTTTCACCCACAATACCACACAACATAACATACACCACACACAATCTGGAAGTGGGAGCCACTAGCCACTCTTGCACTCTTATTTATCTATCAGGTTTTTGCGGTTGGGGCTGGGATGGATCTATGTAACTGAACAAGACGCTTTGGATATGTGTACCTGAGAGAGGGTCAGAGAGGGTCAGA